>JAHZMX010003993.1:0-30765 GCA_027743895.1 Seira musarum
GGGTGATGTAGTTTTATATGCATAAAAGTAATTGGATTCACTTGGTTTACTGTCAAAACATGGCATTTCAATTTTTCTTGGTATTTTCCGCATTAAGATGCAACTCAGATATTTACATTTCCCTTACCAAACATAAGATGTTTGTTTTCGATGGCGTAATTCTACCACTAGCTGGGGATCTTTGACTTTCCAAAAATGTGTAAAAGAGATTCACCAGGAAAGTAAGAATCTCTGCTATTTCTTTGAAGTACGTCAATAGGTATACTATGTTGTATGGGTGGGTGGTGGAGGTGGATTTCCACAATTAGACATTTTCCCTTAATTTGGCAACACTCCCAGCTTGAATTTGTTTACAGTAACAATTCGGTAAACCTCATTTTTGGTTTTTGTGTTTTCTGAAATTAAGATTGAATCCAATTTTAAACTAATCCACGACAAACCATGTATATCCCGGGGCATTATAAAAAAGGTTTAAAAGTTCTTTAAGTCTCTTTCTTAAAGTCTAGGGAATTTTTAAAGGGATTAATTCTCAATCAAAAAGTAGATTGCGTTAACATTTATTGCGAGGTCTGAATCCGATAAGACTTTAAATAAAACGTTCACTAGCTACAAAAGTACGCCAATCTTAACTTTTTAGACGCTTTTGTGTAGGAGGGTCCTTGACTAAACAAGATAATTTCCAAGCAGGAATGAGGATGAGGTGTTGGGGAAGAATTTGAAAGTGTACAAGTGCAAGCAAGAGTCTTCGTTGGTCTAAGAGTGTGTATGCTGCTCGTGACGCATTTTGAAGATTAATGAGGACCATTGATTACCTTTTGCGTAGCTCCTTCCATATATTTCATTAAAAGCGAAGTCGGGAGTGAAAAACTCTTTCATACATACAAACAGGAAGATACTTGGAAACTCCACCGGCCTAGATTTAAATGAGAAAAATGAATAAAAGCTCTTAAAAAGTGTCGCCTGTAATTGTTTCAATTCTTTTTCGTTTAGTCCTAATGACTTTGATGCGACCGAAGCTGTCAAGAATCTTTGGATGGTGGAAAGCATGATTGAAGTATCCCATTAGAAACTTTTGTTTGCTACCGCAATATTCGGAGAAAATTTTTTATTCAGGGAATAAATGAACAAACTTTTCCCAGTCTCAAGTACTACCAGACTACAGTAAGCCAAAATAAGGTCTGAAATTTTGTTCTCAAAAGAGACCAACCAATGAGTTTTTCCTACGAATACTCCAGCATTCTTTCTAAATTTTTCACAGAGAAGACAAGATGGTAAAAAAATGAAAAATTAATTTGCTTTAAAAACAATAGATTATTATATGAAATTGCGTTCGTTAGGATGAATTTTCTGAAAGTGCTGTAGCGCGGAGATTTTCTTTTTGAGGTTCACGTCTTCTATCCTTACCCATGGATTTTTTATTATTTTACTAAAATCTTTTCATCTGGGAAAATGCAACGCTTACAAAAAGACCATTAAAATTGCAGATAATTATTTAGCTGCGCATCTTATCTAGGTGCTTCGGTAATTAAAAAGTAAAACAACGGTTTTATCAGAAATTTTTTCGTCTATGATGCTTGCGATTCAGCAAACAATTTTCAAACATATAAGTTCAGATCATTATGGTATATAAAGAGACAATGGAAGGCAAATCTTATGTACTATGATGTCCATCGTGTTCATTTTATAATGAACTAAAAAGAATGTGTTTTTTCGTCTTCCAAAGAAAAAAATCTGCAATCATCAAAAGCCTCTTTGGGGGCCTAATAAAAGGATTAGTATGTGATAAAAAACCTGATTTTCTCATACATGCATATATACTTGGTATAAGCATCTCCCGACCGAACCCGGATTGTATTGTAAGAAAGATGCTGTCAGTATTTTATTGTCTTGCCGAATCGAAATCTTATACGGCTTTTCCTTTCTATTTCTTTCCAAAAAGTCAAACCCATTAACGTAGTTGCTCAATCACCCATTGAAGCGCGTGTAAAAGCAAACCTGTCGTCGGTACCATTCATTTCTAATTTAATTGCTCCTTCGCACTGAAATAAGTCTTTGAAAATGGGAATGTATTGCTTCTTTCACGACGTGTTTAATGTGGCAGTAGTGTTTTGGTTTTTTGTTAGCGCGAGAAAACTGTTTACTGCTTTTTGGCCAAAGTGGCGACGCGGATCCCGTTGTCATAAACATGAAGTGGACTATTGCAGCGTTTCGTTTCACGCTACGTCATATTTTAACGTGGGAGTATCCAACTGACAATTTCATATGATTTGTGCTGTGGAAGGATATGTCCAACATAATAATTCAATATAATAAAGTTGCTGCATAATTTAGGTGGTATTTCGATAAATTAATATTTATAAATTAAATGTCAACCAAGAAGAACTAGTTCTCTGTAATTAATGGCCTTTCCATCACAATTTCAAATGCTTTCTTTTGAGACACTCGTCATAATTATAAATCAAAAGTTGAATTTACTTACGTAAATGAATCATTATTTATTTCTGAGATATCACTCAATCAATCAAACAAGCAGGTCTTCGTCTTAGTCTTATAAATGGGCAAAAGCTAAAGTTAGATCTGATGAGTGATCAATTCTATGACATTTTAAAAGTAAATTTGTCAAACCCATATCTCATTACTATAAACAAATAATCAATTATTAAATAATTTTCTTAATTCTGAGAACTGCAACATTGGTACTAATTCCTCTCTGTAGGTGGACAAGGATTAAATATAGTACACATTTTCTCAATGATGTACCTGATCAACTACCTATTCAAAATTCAGCAGCTAAAAAGCATTAACTTTGTTTGAACACCCTAACCTCTCTCAACAAACGGTAATCCTATTAGCGGAACGCAAAAACACTTTCAAAGTACAACTTACGCTTTCCTTCCAAGCCAGATTGCATTGGATTCACTGGGTGTTATTTTAAAAGTAAATTTGTCAAACCCATATCTCATTACTATAAACAAATAATCAATTATTAAATAATTTTCTTAATTCTGAGAACTGCAACATTGGTAGGAATTCCTCTCTGTAGGTGGACAAGGATTAAATATAGCACACATTTTCTCATTGATGTACCTGATCAACTATTCAAAATTCAGCAGCTATAAAGCATTAACTGTGAACACCCTAACCTCTCTCAACAAACGGTAATCCTATTAGCGGAACGCAAAAACACTTTCAAAGTACAACTTACGCTTTCCTTCCAAGCTAGATTGCAATGGATTCACTAGGTGTTTATCACTTTTCCTACTTATATCAGTAAGTCATGAGGTGAGGTCTTGTTGAAAGTTGCAAGACGCTCTGACTTCAAGAAAAGTGAACTGTTTGCGCAATTCGTGATACAAACATTACCATCATGCGATGATAGGCAATAAATAAACAAGACATGAAAGAGGTTATATGTTTTGATGAGAACATTTATAGATTAGGTAATATCATAAAATCCTTTGAAATGGAAATATTTGATTTGCTTTAATATTTGAACCTTTAAGTATAATAGAAAAGTTGAACATTTAATAGAATAAACTGACTTTTAGAATTGTGTAAAAATTGGATTTTAGTGAACTGACAAGACAAGTTTGAAGGTTTACCACGCATCAAATCATTCCTAGTTAATGGAAAACATGTAGAAGTAGAACAATAAAAGTGACGAGCGCACAAACTAACCTTCGGGAATTTGGCAGGTATATTTATGTGATGTAAATAGTCGGTTATTATTATTATCACTCCTCAGATTAAGGAAAGAAATCTTGACTTTTTAAAAAGAATACGATGTGAATCCTTAAACCAATTGGTGGTGAGCTTGTTTGTTTTGAAAAATCTATACGAACGTAGAAATGATTTTATCTTAAAAAGGATTAACTTTTTTTATTTCATAGATGAGTGACTAAATCAAATTAATTACTATATGCAATATAATAAAATACAGCGATACATTATTTCACGTACTTGTATGTACATAAGACTACGTACGTACGTGTACACAAGAAAAAATATGTGGTAGGTAAAATCAGGTTACGATATGATAAGAAAAGTTCACATGAGCGGAGCTAGCAGGGATCGCGTCTGTCCAGTATTTGAAGTTTCTATTTTTAAATTAATAAATACCACCCCCACCAAACTACTTTGTTTATGTTGTATTAATAATGGCGATTTTCCAAGCAAACGTGTTCTTTGTCATGTTTTCCAGGTTTGTACTTCTGTTCGGAAAATAGAAATGGCAGGTGAAATACTAAAATTGTATATCTTCTCTTTACAGATAAATTGTAGCATTTCGTGCATTCAACTTCGTCCTTGAGAAAGGTGCCAGCAGCAAAGTTGCTTTATGGAGTAAATGTTGCTACTACTGTATGATATTGTCTAAATAGCAGTAGCATGTATTTGGGGGAACTTGAGACAATGGAAGAATCCTCTGGAGGAGGCGAAATCGGTGGAGCGATGGAGGAAGACGGCTCAGAATTTTTTCCTGGAAACCACGGCTTAGAAATACACAACTACAGCCATTTCATTCCTCAGGTAAGCTTATTGATTTATCCAAAGATCGCGATTTCAGTTTCGCATTAGCACATCATTCATGCCACATGCCATTAATATATTGCGTAATTATCTAGCTTGACAATGAAAAGTGAAACAGTTGCTGTTCCTGTTTTGTCGTGATGATTCAGTTATATATTCAGTAGACATGACATGACATCGACAAAATAGGCTGCATACTTTCTGTCCAACTCACTCTCTACAGCGATTTTTTTTATTGCTAGAGATAAAAAATGTACGTGTTATGTATTTATCAACAATCAACCCAGGGAACTTTTGTACCTGTTGATGAACCCCAAAAACCAAGGTAGTGGGTAAACACAGCATAAACATGATTAAATGCTGCTGTCACTCGTCACTCCACCACTCTGCAACGATCGAAAGCAGATGGGGATCTTCTCTTCAACAAATAAATTAGTGACAGTGAAACTTGTTATACAAATTCAGCGCAAATACCAGATCGCACTTAAGAAAGATGGTTTTTGAGGTATAGTCTAAATTATCTTGTAAACTCCAGATATTGAGCAATCATGTATCATGTTATACGCAATAAACTCAACTCTGTATGAATAAGAGAGAAGGCAAAAAGAGGAAAAGGGTTATCATAAAAGTTATCATCAGTCGAATCGAATTCTTTCAGCGAGAAGGTTAGTTGAACCTCACTTTTTCTAACTGTTTGACAAAGCGTCTCTAAAATTCGTGTATTGATATAGCTCGCTCGTACACAAAAAGCCTGGCAAATCCACAAATGAGCAATAATCCGACTTTCTGCCGTACTTTGTAATTCATTTATTCATTGTATACATATGCACAACCCAGTCATTGTTATCCAAAGAAACAATGCCAATGATCTGTCTTTAATTAGTAATTCGCGAATTCTCTCGATTGCCGACTGTGATGGGTGGCAAGAAGCCAAGACCATAGACAAACAAAGAGCTATTGATGCAGAAAATTTTATTGTGAATATAATCCCACACTTCATTGTTTGCTACATGCTTTTGAATTTTCACAAGCACAAACAAACTTGTGAAATATTAAATAATTTCTTCTGGAGGAAAATCCTGAGATATTATATGCCAAATTACATAATATTATTTGCATGTCTGAAATATGAGGACCAATCCGCTTAAACTGCTTTCAAAATGAGGAAAGTTGAGTAATTTTTACACGATTATTGGTTTTTGAAAACTTAATGCATCGGAAAGTATGGTTTTATGAGCAGAAACCAGTTTAATGGTGGTAAAAATCATTCAATGATCGGGATTTCCAACAGTATTTTTGTGAGGTTCATAACCCGGATTTCCGTAAAGAGTTAAGCTCCGAGAAGCATGCTCCGAAATCAAGAATTAAGATCGTGCATGTAACAACGCCTGTTTACCATCATCATCCTAGATTTTTTCTAAATTATCGTTTAAAAATATTGAATAATATGTCTTTAAAAGCACAACAATTCATTCCTAAAATCTGCACATGCGAGCTTGGCTTACTGACTATACGTATGACTAGTTCACATCAGTTTATCCAAATCCATTCATTCAAAAAATTTTCCCCATCCAAAACCAAAATGAATACACAGCAGGTCATGAACTTTACTTTTGAAGCTTTGATCTCTTCCTATGATCTAGGGGAATATTGAATAGGTATTACATTTTTTGCTCTTAAAACTACCAAAAAGGTTCACTAGATTATCGATAATTTGACGCTCAAATGTTTGAAATCAGTATAAACTCCCACAATATTATAGCGTATTATAATGTTGATAGTATTCTAATCCTCATGAAGCTCTGGATGTTGGATATTATTATCAGTCTACTTTATTACAATTATACGCATTCAATATTATCACTTGTTATACTGCATCTATGTAACATGCAAAACGATCTTTTCCAAAGTAAGCATTACAATCCTTGCAAATATATCATATATAGGAAAGAAGTATTATTATGAAACATTTACTATTTTATTTAACGTTTTTCCCAAAAGTGAAAGAAAATAACCTTTGAATTTTAATATTCTTGAAGAAGCACGAGTACAACGCTTTTCAATTCGACTTACATCTTTTCCCATTTTGTTGTTAATCCTTGCTAAAAAAAATACGTCGTTTGCGAATTTTTCCTCTCTCATGATTATGCTTGATAAATCATGAATGAAGTTGGTAAAAGCTTAGCCATAATTTTGTACAGAGGCTATTCATTTTTTAACTGTACAGCACAGGCACGCAATTATTTATGCATTGCTTTGCTGTATTGCAGTAATCATACACCCCAAAGTATACAACCTATATGGTCATTATTGCTGAAGTTCCAGTCATTTAATGCTCACTAATGTAAGAATACAGCCTTTTTAACTGGCACATGTTCTCTAAAAGCATATAATTTACTCTCACCTTCATTTTAACGGCGCGCGATATGTCTTAAATTGCTACTTTACTGTCACTTGAACGTGTCGTGTAACATACATTTTCCTTGTAATATTAGTCTTCAACGTACACAATGAAGTGGGAGAGAGATTAAGTTCATAAAAGAAAAATGCCAGCAGAAGTAAGCATTCCTTGAAGAGGATTATCCAGACGGCAGCTTCATTTGTTGAAGTTTCATCGCAGTTTTGTTATTTCAGTTAGGGATGATGATAGGTAGCAAAATACGGTCTGGTATATTCGCATGACATGCTGACTTGATGCTAGCTCGGCTCAGGTAGTTTAAGTATAGCATTTCTTTGCATTTCAAGGGCTAGGTTAATTGGTCACTCATCCAGCGGAAACATTCCCACGGGACGGGAGTATAAAAACAAAAAGAAGTCTTTCTCACAGTCAAAGAAATTATTTTCTTGAAGTACAGAACAAACTAGCCACGTGAAATTTACATAACCGTGTAACCAAATTTTCTTGGCTAAAGCTTTTGTGCATTTACAATAGGTAAAGCTTTAACTAACTATAGCCTTGTAAACACCCCCGTCTATGTCGTAGCCTAGTGCACATCTTTTGAAGTATTATTCAGTTCTCTTTGCATCGACAAAGAATTACTTTGAGTTGCGGGCAAATTTGATAGTGTCGCAATAACATTGGTTTTCTTACTGGCTTGATAATATTTTAATGTTAGACTAGATGTCTAGACTGGAATTTTTAGTCCGAGTATTGATGAATGATAAGTATTCTTGCAATATGTTCTAAAGTTTTTGCAGAAAAATAAATTCCTTACAGGTACATAAGTACATTAGGTATGCATAAACTTTTACGAATTTCTACATCCAGTAAAAATGAATTTATTATAAAACTTTTGTTCGAATGAATCCAATTCTAAGTCCCAAGACTTGGTGTTGCTTAATTTTTTAAAACCTATGTAATGGAAGTTTTTATATACGGTTTCCAGTGTATTTCTCGTTGATGTGAAAGAAATACTGCAATCTTTTAACCATCGGTTTCGTTTTGTAAAATACAGATATACCTACTTAAATGCATGCAAAAACCACATCAAAACAAAAATAATTATTTCATGATTTGCAAAGTACATTTGTTTGAATTTTACAAAACATACCTATTAACATTCGTTCGTTCACACTAAAATGTCTCGTAAATTCGTATTTTTTAGTTCGTGAACGTGAGATTGTGGCGTCTTCAAACAATTTCGTGTCAGTCCAAATAAAGTTCATTATTCCCGGTGGCAAAATATATGATCATTTGATTGGGGACTGCTGGCAATTTCTTCTTCTGAAAACGCAAACAGTAATGCAATAAGTTTGCATGAACACATAATTCGACTCGCATTATATTGAACCATTATATTATTGTCATGATATGATCCATTCAGATTTGTTTGCTTTGGGGACCAATACAATAATGAATGGCGAGATCTTGTTTTTTTTTTCTTAACCTCCAGTTCAAACGTGTTCTTTCCATGTCTTCCGTCTTATCCTTTTTTAAGTTTATCAAATGATTGAATTTGTGAGAAAATGTTATTTACCCTCGTGGCTCCATGAGGTCGAAGGCTTCTTGTAAACGACTTTTGATCAAATTACATTGTACACTCTTTGAGCAATAAAATGGTAAATTAGATTATTTTTATTATTACTTTATATTAATCGCAATATGCATATTAATTAAACGGTGAAATTTAGATAAAGATCACTACCCTCTTCAATGCGTTATACAGAGACGAAAAGTTGTAATCCTTGAGTTATCATTACTTTTCATAAAAATATGAAAAATGCTCACAAGACAAATAAAAGTTTCTAGTGTTAATATAAAAAATCAATAATGAGGTGCCAACACGTCCGGTTTTTTTTGCTATAAATATCTCAAAAATAAAGAGGTGGAATAAAAATGCGATAATATTTGTATGAGTATGTTTTTCCTTCAATACTCAACCCTCGTATTTGTTTTCATAAATACCTACTGACCAACTGTCATTATTCAGCCTTTTTATTTATTAGTGATGTTTGAGCATACATCTATGAATTTGTTCTCATGATGGCTTGCCAGCTAGAATTACACATAGTTTTATGTTTTGAAGAAACGTAGAATTGCAATCAGACGGTGGTGATTACTGAGTTTATAAAAACATGACAAAGAAATAGCATTATATTCTAATTAACGACATTTGGAAGTTAATATTTCTTATGGATGTATTTCCATCAAGATCGTCGAACTTTCTTAGAATGTTGCACAGACATATACATATAAGATTCATTTTACCATTGATTTTGTAACTAAATATATGTAATAGTTATTAATTCACCCACTCATACTTCCGGCAGCAATGGCATCAACAGAGTTGGTGAAATGCGTATCATTAGCTTTTCGCATTCTGTATACATTTTCCCATGATTGTGGAGGTGTTGATGACCGCTTGACGTTTACGTTTATGTCTACAGTAAATATTTTTAAGTTTGTTTTGGATACATTGATGATTAGGTACTCAGTTTCTTCTTACCATGTCCATCAAACATACCACGAAAACTTAAAAATATAGTTTTTCTAAGCGAAGGACATTTACATTTTTAGAAGCGCATAAAAAATTATGTATGTGCATACATTTTATCGTTCTTCGTACCCTGAGAGAGACGAGTATGCATGGCGTGATCCAACAAATCGTCCATGCTTAAATTCAGACGGAATCTGCTTCTGGAATTATAATATTAAACAAGCTGAGCTGGACATGTACATCATTGACTCCTTCAAATGATCCAAACGAAGTAG
This sequence comes from Seira musarum, assembly GCA_027743895.1. Taxonomy (NCBI): domain Eukaryota; kingdom Metazoa; phylum Arthropoda; class Collembola; order Entomobryomorpha; family Entomobryidae; genus Seira; species Seira musarum. Next base: position 9,740 of record JAHZMX010003993.1, read on the forward strand.
AAAATGAATTATGCAAAAGCTGCATAAAATGTAGGAAGGACTTCAAAGAATTTTTTGCGACATCAGCACTTTTGGAGAATACTCAACAAAATAACGCTCGTATGATTCAGTTTTTACGACATGAAACACACGTTTTGTTTTTCCACGAATTCAAGCCAAAACTAGGTCTTGGAAGGCTTATCTTTCAAAACAGCTTTTCCAAATCAACATAGGTAAGACGTATATATATGGTGAGCACTACTGTTACACATATTTTGCTCGAGGATATTCACATTATGCAGTTTTATAAAATATCGCGAAAAAGAATAACTGTATTCTCCACGTGAACGAGACGACGTCAACATAAACCTAAATAAATAAACAAGAACATATATATTCAAAGGAGAAATCCCATCGGACTTGATTTGTTAGCACAAGTACGGCTAATTAATGAGAAGTAATAGTGGAGGGATTACGTGTAGACAAGGTTCTCATAGCTTTGAGTCAAATATCACAAGGGATTAGACTTAGACTCATCTGAGGTGAACCAAAAAAGCAAAAAGGTATTGATTTGCTAAGTCGAGTGGAATGTGGGCGGAGAATTGTTTGACTTAAAAGTAGCAGACTGAAGTAAATCTTTATTTAAGTTCAGAATTAAAACCAATCGACATACTGTGGCTTACTCTTTTATTTGCTGGTATAAAATGTTAGAAAAACCAAAACAAACACATTTCAATGGCCATTTCAAAAGCTAATCCATTTTTTACTAGTTCATCCTTACTCTTGCTCACTTTCACAGTAAGGGTTTGAGGTTTATGCTTTGATAATTAAACTGCTTTTGTCTTTAGAGCTACTTGCCAAAACAAATAAAGGAAAAGTGATTTTGAAGTGGGCTTCTGATACTTCAGAAGTACGTGTCAAGCAATTCCGTCATGTTCGGAAGAACAGCTTTTTCGGTTATTTTCATCCTGTTCAGTTATCTCTTTGCCATTCATGTCATCTAGTCGATCTTTGATTCAAAGAGGATGATGACAAAGCAACCGCGAGACATTTTGACGGCATATTAAGTATCAAAAATCATTCTTCACTGAAATGCTAGACATAAGATGATGGGCTTGTTTGGTATAGATGCCAATATTGTCATCATCATAATTTTAATCTTGCCCGAAATGAAAAAGAATGATTGTCAAGGAGAATGAGTGGAGTGGTAGCAAAGCAAACACCTTACCACTTCTTTTTCATAAGCATAAGAAACAAAGCAAAAAACTTTTTAATCAACTCCCCAGAGACAGCCAAGCTGAGACTCAGCAAAAGTTTACAATTTACATCGACACGGCAAAACACATAAACTTCCAGGAGCCGTGATGATGATTTCATAAACACTTACATTTTGAGGAAGTGTTTCGGAGTAAATGGGCTTGGCCGCTTGAAAGGCTTGTATTTAACATGGGGGTCATTCAAGTACAGGATTTTGCTGAGGGTGAGCCGGTTTTCGTTGGCATAGGTTCGGAAAAAATGCAAAGAAACTTAGATACGTCTTATCGCTGTATTCTTGTGTACAAGCCGTGTAGCAACATTCTTATGGGACATTTACCGGTTCACAAGAAAGATGTCATTCATGATTTTATCAATTTCATCAAAAGAATGAAATGAAATGATCTTGCAACTGGAATACATGAAATTATATTGAACGATTTTTTTTTCATGCAAAATCTCACAAAACATCAAAACTTTATCTGACAATTTGAGATGAAAGAAGTCACAATCATTTTTTTAATATTTTGGTTGCAAGCACATGAGATACGTATGATCTGCCACACAAAAAAATTGCGAACATTCTTAAAAAATTCTAATGTCATCTTAATCATCTGTCATCTGAATCATTTTTTGTCGGTGAAGCGAAAAGTTATTCTCAAGCAACTTTTAAAACGTTTTCTTTTGAAGCGGTGATATAACTTACAAAAAATATGTGTATGAGTGTTTTCGTTGATCATCAAAATATCTTTTCACTTTTTGTTTGTGCTCAGTCTCCGTGTCAAAAAAGTACTTGAACTCCAGCTCTTTTAATATAAGAAAGTTCAACGAGCGTCATCATCCGCTGTCTTTTACTTAGAATTCTTTGGAAAGTAATCGAGAAGCTGAACATACAATACATGAAGGAAACAGACGTCGTATGAAAGTTTGCTTCTTCATTGTTCCTTACAGCAATACTTTTTTTCATTGTGGTAGGATGTTAGGAAAACTGTTTGACGCCAGACATGGATCATGAATACCGTAGACGATTTTCCGCCGCATACGACGATTCCGTTTTGGACTTTGATCAATTTGCAAATCTTCATGCTCCATTCCATATCCTATACCTTGTTACGAATGAGGTGTTGAATATAGTGTACTGTTTTATTGATCCCTAAAAATTCTGGACTTGTATTCTTAGGATTCCTTCTATAAACTTACACAGCTACAGGCAAAAATACGAAAAAAAAGTGTGTGAAAAACCTTCCTGTCGAATACAGAGAAATGGTACCTCAATTCAAAAATTTTTCGCCTGCTGTTTCTCGGTTTTCTTATCCATGAAATCATGTAAAAAGTGCTGGCTTCAGTCTATCAGTCTCTCACATGACTCCATTATTATAAATAATGATGAAAGGGAAAGTCGATGAAAAACATTTCCCCTAACTTCTTATTTGAATAATAATGCAAGCATAAAAGAATGCGACTTTTTTTGCTTACTTTCACTTTTCTATTGTTCGAATAGGTCAGTCAGTCACGGGAAAACCCGATGCTATTATTATTGAATGGAAACTTATACTTTCTTTCAAAAGTCACGACCATAAACTTTCGCCTAACCCTTACGCGGATGTGATATGAATACAAACAAGTATTTTATTGTTCGTTACTTTTCAGAAGTCCACTTCCTTTCTCTTATTGTTGGAGAGACAGAACGGCAATGTTTGTATTTTCTGTATTTGCCATCTCAAATATTTTTGTTTTCAGTGCGCCCAAATGTTTTGAATTTTGAGTAAAGCACAGTAATAAAATTTCTTAATGTGGCCAACTGAAACTAAGGGTGGATGAATTCCATATGATCTACAAAAAACTTCGTTTGGTCTTTGCAAGTGGTCGTCAATGTGGGAGTTGAAGAAATTAGCTGTCGTGCAAGACAGACAGGACATTTACCTTCTTTTGTGAAATGAGAATTTCATCGAGTGAAAAGAAAAGTGTGCCCTTCTTTACCATAGAGATAAAGACAAAGGCTCGAAAAGGGTCATGCGTTTCGTGACCGAGACCTATACAAAACCAGTGGGATCCCTGTGAACATTTTTACTGTCAAGAAAAATGACTGATCACGTAGGTAGTTGAGCAATACAAGTTTTCTTATTCTTTTGCGCTACACTTATTAATCGAACCTTACATAATATTTATTTTGTGCTACCCTATCAAAGGGATGCTACTAAAAACCAGTGGCAAAAATTGAAGTTTTACCAGTTCGCTTGACATCAGGAAACTTCGCAAAAATAGAATTTTTATTAGTTTCTCACGGGAATTCCTGAACTTTAGTAGCTTTATCCTCCTTTTTTTACCTTTTCTGATCTCACCCTCTCACTCAGAGTCAGTAACTTGTTACCGCTTGATTTTTTACCCGATTTTGTTTGGATTGTACGGCAATAACATTGTACCAGGAAAAGTGTTCACGCGTGAAGGTGACTTTACTCCCAAGATCCCATCGATAACTTGCATGAGACTCAAAACTGGACCCAAAAATAATATTTCCAAGAACATGATTTCTTTCTTTAAAAATCCTCAGCCTTTAAAGAAGCTGTATGTTGCAGAGGTGACCAACTTTTGCTGAAGTAGCCTTTGTTGTAGTGAACAAGTTTTACTTGGAAAGGATGAAACGACCATGCATTGTCCACATTCATAAACATTCTCCATGTCGCTCTTACTGAAAGCTAATTTTATTTTTGTCCAGACTGAGTAGCGCAAAAAAGCGGAGGGTAAGGGGCTTTCATAGACAAAAGTAATTTAACGTATAACGGCAAAATAAGACTTAGCGAATTCCTTGCGATAAAAGTCAAGAGTCAAACTTTTACTCGTTTCTCAAGTCATTTTTCTACTATCTAGACCAAGCCTGACTTGCTTCTTTTCTTTTACATTTTCTGCTATCTTTCCCCCACTTCCGTTCTGCCACTGCAAACCCTCAATGTCTGGCTTGGTTCCTAACATGCACACATATTCAATTTATCTGTCGTGTCTCGACGCAACCTCACCTGTGATTGATAATAATGGGGACAGTTTGCAGACCTTAAAAAGGAACTTGTCACATATATTTTGGGCGGCTGATGTGACGTTTTTGACTTACAAACATATACTTTTCTTTACGTAAGGGTAATCTACAGAAATGCATTGCCATTTTTTGCAATCACTATTATACCTATGCACATCCTCTATTATGAGTGTGGTATTCACGATTTCACGTCTCATTTCTCATCACGAGTAACATGTCACACAACTCACCACTATCACCACCAAACACATGCCCACACCCTTGTGCCCAGAATTTCATTTCCTTTGAGGTTGGTCCTGGTATTCCATAGACCATAAAGAACAGAAACTACTTCAGTACATTGCGAGTTTCCATGCTCTATAGAAAACTCCCTTGCATTCCTCAACTTTTTCTGTCTTGTAATGAAACTGTTTTTTTTGCCTTCGTCATTGACTTTCAAGCCTTATCCAGAAAACAACTTTGGTAAAATTCAATTCGTACAAGGATACCAGTGTGGTGCTGACTTTTCTTTTTGCGGTCAACTTTTCCTTGCATGCAAACCTTTTATTTTCTTGTTTGTTCACATGTTCTGGCACAAAAGATTTAGAAAAGTTTTGTTCTTTAAGCACTTTTGTCAGTTTAGTATAACATCTTTTTCTTTCCTTAATTCATATGCACATTGCATTACATTCATAGGTTAGTGTTGATTTGAAATGGGCATCTGGTTTCCCAAGTGCTTCAATTCCCAGAACCATTGTCTTATTACTTTTACAACTTGAAATAATACCGACTCTTTTTGCATTCTGCACAAAACAAGTAACTTTCGTTTCGTATTCAAATCACTTCCCCTTAAGATAATTGGGCTGTTTAGATTATGAAAATGCAGTAAAAACCTACAAGAATGGAAGCGGATCGAAGTGAAAGCACAAGTACAAGGGCAATGGTTTGACGTAGTCATTTTCTCAAGACCCAAAGCGAGTACTGTCAACTCTGCATTTCGACGATGCAGTGCTTTTATGGTGAAATTCAGGAGAAAATGCTTTTGTGTGGTTTCATCTGATATATCACTTTTTATCCAAGAACAAAGTCTGGTCGTTAAACGTTTTATCTTCTTAGCTGCTCGCGCTCGTAGAAGTACTTACTTAAAATCCTTTTGTGAAACAACGTCTCCTGTAAAGGAAAAGAAGTTTGAAGAAACACAGCATTTGCTCTCAATAGATTAATACGAAGCAATCCTTCAACCCCACCCTTCGCTCCAGCATAATAGTTTTCTCATCAAAAGGGAAATAAAAGTTAAACTTTGAACGGATTTTATGGAATTTTTTGGAAAAGCGAGTTCATTTAGTATCGGATATCTTCCGACCATTTTTCAATATCTAAACTAGTCTTTGGGTAACGAGAAATGATAAAAATTACATGGTCCCCTGTAGCATTAGCAAAAATTAAAATAAAACTGCCCTGTCGTTAAATATAGCCAACTACATATGTATCCTTAATAGCTTCCACCTTCTGTACTGTAATCATGCGTCCTTTTAGTGAAGGTAGAAACATACCTTCAGAATGTCGTTTTTTGCGGATGTAGGCGATTCAAGAACCCACGCTTTCTTGAATTTTTTTAGCTGTTCTTGAATTACAGTGCCAGTGGCACTAAAACATTTGGAAAATGTTTATGAAAAAGTGTTGCCCGGGAGTTATCATTTTTGTTGTCACTCAAAGTTTTCTGTTTCGTCGCATGCTGAGTGATTAGTTTTTTGACACATTTTGTCTTCGTTTGGAGCGAGTGGGATCGATTTTGGAATTCGATCAGAAATAAATGAATTCCGGGGAATGCCATAATGCCAATCCAGATATTCCAGATAAGTCTGGATTTTCATTGAGGCAAGTTGGTCCGACTTAGTTCTTAAAATTGGTTTTTCCACATGTTTGGGTTGATGTCTCCATGATTAGATACGAAATTCGATTTTCAAACCATAAAAGATTCATATGAATAGAGTGATGCTATCCTTCCTCATCGATCTGTTTTTCAGAGATTCTAAATTTAGCAATGAAAACCTATTATCTCTAACTTAAAAATACATTTAAATCCATTGAGAAATGGAAACCATAATTGCTTACCATTGCGGCTGCTAGGCTAGACTGGATTTCAAGGATTTTAACTTCGCTTTTAGTCTTCAGTTTCCACTTCGTGGTTACTCTTCGTCCTCACAGCATCCCGGACACGATTAGGTATTGCTGCACGCACAACCTCTTGCAAGGAGAAACACTTTTTTTTGCAACATTTATTGAGCGATAACGTCCTAATTGTCCCTCGTAAATAACAAGGCATAGGAAATTACGGATGCAGATTGTCATATATTACGTCCCCAAAAGACAGCATGCTCACTAACTCGGCTTACAACTACAACAAATAACAAGAGTCATAAAATGCCGACAAAGCGTTGCAACATACCCCATAAATCTTTTATGTTCTTTATATCAGAATTTACCATGTCCTTTATGGAAATGGAAAAGATGAGTTTTGCCAACGCCTCAGTGCCGAACGAAACAGTGCAACAGAAAACAGTAATATGTAATGCATGTCTTTGACACCTCATGAGAATGAATTACATTGCTTCCGAGGCCACAAAAATTGCAATATTTTTTCGAGGAATATAAAATAGATCAAGTGTAAAAATATCATTTAAAAGTCCTATTTGTATCCGGAGTTTTAAACATTGTGGTTTTTAACATTCAACAGGGAATCAAAATAAAATTATTTGTTGGATACGATATCCAAATGTCTAGCTCGTGTACATCATGTCATAAAGTTAATAATATTATGCAAATTCCTTATGATGACGAGAAAAACAACCCATAATGCTTACGATGTAACCCTCCATCTCCAGACGATTTGCGTGTCTTGATGATTTTTTAATATTTTTGGTTTGAAAAATCTACGCTAGGGTCTCTTTGGCTAGAGGGTATCTTTTAATCTTTCAATTTTTTTAAATAAAAACTTCTCAGTAATACTACAGATCCCGGCATGCAAAAATTGAAACCAATAATTTATTTTTAGAATGCAAACGTAAGAAAGGTTGTATTGACGAAGATCAAGTTTTTTTACAAAATATGTTGCGAAACGCGTAAAAATGTGCGCGTTACCCTGTTTTTTGCTACATTTCGTTGCACAACGAATATAATATACAACACACCTTTGTCTACTGAAGACACATCCGCAAGACAAGATGAACCCTATGACTCATGACTGGTATTTTTTCTGCTTGATTTTTTTTTTCTGCTTCTCCTCTCCGTTTCTTAGTTTTTGAGACCCAGAGATTGATTTTTTATTAAAATGATGGATAGTTAGCTAGCGGAAATATAAGATTACATACATTAACATACACATCATGTTAAAAATTATTGCCTTATTGCTACTCACCTCTGTCTGGCACTATACCTAAGCACTTGCTTTATTAATAGGTTAGCTGTGGGCTTAATTTCAGGGTCATTTTACTTGTCGCTCTTAAGTATCAACAAAGCGATACGACGATGAATGACAGGCTTTATTAAGATAATGACCATGTTGCTCATCTTCCTTGCTGGAAACCTGCTTCAAGATACGAGACAACAATGATTATGCCTAAAAGAAAATTGATTTATACACTTCATTTAATTCCCAAGAATCCAGTTCATAAAGCAAATATCATATTCTCAATCTTTTCTTGCTGAAGAATCATCTTAGCCAAGCCCAGATTTGTTCCGTGGGTGCGATATCCAGAAATATGCCATAAGCTTATGCCAATCCTTTACTGTCCTATGGATGAAGAAAAATATGCCTTTACCACTAATTTTAAAGCTCTGCTTGCTTACAAACATTGTTTTTGGCCGCAAGTTATATTTTTTGAGAAATTTCTTCAGACAGGCGAATGCTTTTTGCAGAAAACTAGGGAAATTGAAAATGCATTGCTGCAAGAGAGTCCTCAAAACAAATAACCCAGCCATAATTTAAGGTTGGATAGTGAAGAAAAAGAAAAGCCCGGTAGAGATTTTTACAAACGAATTTTTTTATCCCCAAACAAAATAAAAATGCTTTAGTATCGAAAGGATCATCAGACAAAGTCACAATTTCCTCGAGGTGATTTGGACGCCCCGTGTCACGTTGTTATTTACAGGCATGACTGGTTTCAGTGGTTTCTTCTGGTAAAAGAAGTAGAAAGGAATGTAGGAGTAAAAAAACAACTTCAGCATGACATGTGTTGCAGAGCATATAAAGTAACTTTGTAAAAAATAAATGCACTTTACGTGAAAAAACTCTACTACATTTCTCAAGAAAATAGTCAGAAACACTGAAAAGGTGGTGTTTTTTAATGTTCGTTGCACAACACATCCAGTCTTGCCCTGGTGAAAATCCTATAAACCTTGTTACGGGAGGTTATGGTCACATTTTAAAAGGAAGGGGCGAGGATGTGACTAGGTAAGCCTAGGGATTTTTTTTTGTTATTACACAGCCTGTTACTTACGATTAAAAATAGTGTCTACTCCTAGTACAAAAAATATAGAAATGGAGTCTGATGGCTGACCATACCATTACTTGACCAAGCTAAGCTCCAAAAGCTCTTTGTTCACCAAAGAAAAGCTTGTGTCATGCCATGCCCTCCCAGGTTCTTCATAAAATATCTTATTACGTTTATAATACCTTATTATGATTACAATGGAGTCATTTTTACTGTACTTTCCTCCGCAGACGTTATGGCTCTGAGCAGTATGTAGAAGACGAAAAACAACTTTTTTAGTTGGGAAGTGAACACATCCAAAATATCCTTACTTCCTCCTAACCTAGTGCAACTGAACCAGCTTGCTATATGATTATAAACCTTATTATCTCAATCAAATCCACAATCACAATCTGCATGCCATCTCCTCCCAAGACCGTTTTCTTGTATAAAAAAGGAACCATAACTGCATCTCATCTATTCTGAGGTTGTAACTGCATAAAAACATAAAAAGTAACGCTTTACTAGTAAAGAGAGGTACCTCCAATACAAGCCACAAAATTTGTACACGTGTTGAAGCTCAAACTGTTTCTTCTTTTTTTTTTGGATTTTACGGATTTTTTTTTTCATTTTCCCGTTTCGTAAAAATTGTTGCATTTTCTTTATAATAATATTGCCACATTCGCTTCTTCACCAAGTCCTAGAAAAATCTCACAAAGTCTCAGCAAGATCCCTAGTAGTAAAATAGCATTTTCCGAGATGGTCGAATCTCAATTCCATGCATGTTTGAAGAGTCACATCCCAAGAGCGATTGTTGAATGATAATGTTGAATGTCCTTGAGGAAGGAAGCGTAAATAGGTTCAAAGGTACTCCTCAAATCTGAACGTACTCCTTATCCAAGAAAATGTCGATTAGATTCGGTCCAGTTCCGGCAGTGTTGAACTTTTGAAACCGGCTTTAATATAAGATTTCAAAAGGCGACCTTGCAAAAATTGCTGGGATTACTCGTGGTTGTTTGTCGAAAATCTATGAGTGCATTTCTGAGACAAGCACGTTATCAAAAGTATCTATGCAATCATCACTGAGCTGTTAACTCTATTCGTTTAGCAAGCGTTATAAGGGTGTTTGATGTATTTATATTATTACTCACAATATTATATTGTCAATGTCTTGTTAGTTTATTGGTATGAGGAGACATTCATACAAGTGCAAATATTTACTTAAGCTTTCTGCTCCGTTATTGCTTGCTGCTGGCATCAAGATACCTGCTGGTAAGAAAGCAATTCGTGGTACGAATGATTTCGTGCTGCGATTTTGCAGTTTCCTCGTCCTAAATTTCGGGACTCTTCTTCGCCCAGAATCCATTGGATATATTGGCGTGCATTTACTTACCACAATGTTGTGGCTTATTGGTCGATCTAAATAGAAACAAAATCAAGCTAGCGTTACTGCGTTCATTCATTCATAATGCCTGATTAATCTTAAGGTTCTAATCGGTAGTAAAAAATACACCACCCCACTCAATTCAATGCATTCAATGATCACGATAGCCTTCGGATATGTTGAAGTAGTTACAGCTTTGTAAGTTGAGTAAGGCTGATATGCAGGCAATTATCTGCACTTTATGGATTTTCCTCCTTTTGCTCACGATTTTCTTATAATTTCAGAGAGATTGTGGCGAAATTCCTGGCAAAGTAGTTTGGTGCTCAAGCATCCATGTGAAGAAACATGGAATTGCAATGCGAGATAATATCTGAGAAAAAATTAAGTCCAAATCATCATATGGAATAAAGTCGTAGTTGAAGTACTTGTATGAACTTCAATTAATCTTCAGACATTCAGTTTGAAATTAGTCGGGGAGAAGAGGATTAGGTTTTAACATGCATACAATATGTATCTCTATTAATTAACCTAAGTGGCACATTACTCTCGATTTCGGCCTTCTAAATCTAATGGAACTTGCTGCACACAACATTCTCTTGTTGAATTATGCAAGAAAGAAGTTTATATACGGTTTACATCACCAAAACATATTTCCTATTAAGGAGCACCACACACTTATAGAACAATAACTTCATTTTATATTCATAGCCCGGTCCAACGAGTATGTATTATTGCGAAGTTCCCCCTATGCATCACGTAGGTGCTTACCTTAAAATGATTTCTTACCAGCTTATTATAGGGTCTCAATCCCACCTCAATCCTCACAACTCCTTATCTCTTTTTTTCACGAGCTTGATATTTTCCACTTTTTACTTTCCTGTCTGAAGAAGAAGAGGAGAGCATCATGTTGTGTTCATGCATGCGGAATTATTGGATGAGAGAGAAAAAATCTTTTAGATTTTTTCCCTTTGCTAAGCAGTAAGCTCTATTTTCCAGATTCATCCTCCACTCCAAGTTCGCGAAACAAACCCACCTCGTATGAAGAATCGCATTATCTCTGAAATGAACTGGTTTTATCGGCGACCGTGCAACAATGAAGTTGAGCTAGTTTTTTTAATATTATTCTTCCACTTTGCCTAAGTAAGTAGGCAGTAGTTGTCTCATGTTTGCAAACAAACCAAAGTCTGAGCCAAACCCTCAATAGTTTTCAAATGTTCCTTTATTTTTGGAGTTTAGGTATGTGATTGCAATCGTAATTGTTTGTCTACGTGTATGTTGACATGTCCCTTTATTCATGCATTTGATACAAGCATAATCCCTCAGGTGCGTAGTTCATGTATTTTTCATTGTAGTTTTACAATTGATAGAGGAAGCGAAAGGATCCTGCTGAACAGTGAATTGGCCTAAAATTAAGTAGGTACATGAAAACCGGTGGCAAGATTTATGTACATTGTACAGATATAAAGCTTAATTTGAAGCCCGTAGGGTAAAAGTGAACTTCACTTTCATTGACTCCCAACGCCAAAACTACTTTGTTTCTTAATGGGACGTGTACAAATTTTTTCAGTTTTTGCTATTCTAAGCACAACCTGAGTTAATTCAGTCAGGAAAGGAAAGGGTTGATGCTCATCAGCGCAAAAATTTGCTCTTTTAATAAAACTAATAGTTATGTGTAAATTATGGATGGGCTATGTGTGGAAAACGTAATGAACTCTTAACAAAAAGTTTAAGAGCATTTTGTGTACTCCAACCAAGCACCAGGCAATCTTCATTACTGCAGTCAGGATTTTTGCGCTGTACTTGACCAGGTCCGCTGACGTGAGTTCATTTTCATCTTAAATGATTGATGTATTTTTGCAAGGAGTGCCGAGCAAGTCATTCCACCTTTTTATTGATTATTCTTTTAAATATTGAAAAATATTTAACTCTTTGACTCCTTCACATTTTTTTCCAAATTCACTTCAGTCTTTCTTACTATTCTAACATCAGGATTATATAAAGAAATTAACTCGTTTTTGGTCATATAAAATGAAAAAGCTATAAGGAAAAATAGCTTTTGTCTATAAAACGGGAACTGGGAACACAACAAGCTGTAATCGGTTAAGGCAAGTAAATAAGTTGTGTAAGACAGCATTTGCTTGGGAGAATTATATTCTTGAAAATTCAGGTGTTTATTGTTAATCATAAGTCGTTGTTGTTGTATCATCACGTGAATGGGAATGGAGCAGAGCAGGATGGAATCGATAAATAGAAAACGTGTCCATGACCAGATATTTTATAGTTGATTTACACGTGGCATGCCAAACACGATAAAAATGGGAATACGAGCTCATAAAACGCGTACCCCCTAACTCAACTCATCACTCGCCCCTCATTTATAGCTAGAATTTGAATTATGGCAATGAAGTAAAAGTAGGTGTATTCTTGTGAAGAGAAGTGTTTTTCTCGAATTTTTGCGAAGAATATCCTTCTAAAACAGAAATTCTCATTTTCCCTACCACTTACCAGCGCACTATAATCATCACAAATGAACATGTCAGAAGCACACGCTTCCCTAAATATATTGTCGTAATTTACTTAACAATACTACGATACCTCACGCATTCTGTTGGAGGGTCACTAATGAATGATAAGACAGATAAAATTCTACTTCCAGTAAATCATAATACCATGTTCTAAGAGAACTAGCTAAATACCAAATACCATTCTTCAACTTGCGATATTAAAATTGCATTTTAAGAGCATTACTATTACTCACATTGCAAAATGATAGAGTAATGTTCTCGGAATCTTGTCATTTTTAACTAAAAATACGTATGATTTTTCCTTTGAAATTAATACTTGAAAGGTTACTCATATCAATATTACATTTTCTGCGAATTAATAAGAGATTACTACATATCTATTTTTGAACCAAATGAAATGATCCAATTATTTTGGTACTACTGTCATACTGAATATTGGTGACTAGGTTCAACTTTCGTTATTATGGTTTTGCCTTTTATAAAGTGATACTCTTTTACAAAATGTGAAATATAAAGTTATCTGTTTCCTGTTTCTAATTTAGAAACCTTTTTAACCTGATTGACCGATAGTCTTGTGTAATCCATCGAGACTATCAAAGAATCAACTAATAGGATGTGACATTTATTTAGATTGACAGGCGAACATTTCTGGCAAAAACATTTTTAATGAAGACAACTGATTGGGGAAATGCTTTCCCCCAACTTCTTCCTTAGGTCATGTTTTCTCAACAGCCGATAACTTAGAAAGCATCTAATTTATGCCCCTGGGACCAAGTTTTGTGTACCAAAATTAAAGAAAGAGACTTTGCCGGTAATTCTGTTTGACTCAAGTTTACTGTGACTATTTTTGGAACCATGGGGTCTCCCGGCTCTTTTCCTCGTTTACGAGCATCACGTACACACGTACGTACAAGCACAAATTAGATTTGTTCTTTTGAAGGATTTCATTAAACTTCTCTGATCGCGTTTGTAATCATTAAAACGCAACTCCAATTCCATGATAAATTGTTAGTCCAGGGCGCCTGCTTTATATTTGTAGATACCTGAACTAAACTACTTACAATTTATTGTAACAGCACGGGATTTTTGGAAAGGCTACTAGTTCTTTGTCCCGCCTCTATAAATCAGGTCAAGTGCTGAGCTTAAGCTGAGTAAACTCTGCGTGAACGATAAAGTTACGATTCAGAGATAAAACTTAAGCGCTAAATTATTTTTAAAGATAATGTCAAAAGTTTGACTTTGAATTATGTACACCCTGCATGAGCGTGGGTAGAATAAAGTAAATTCCACTGTGTATCAAAGAAGCCCAAACTGATACAATACAGAAACTAAACAAGTATCATCATGACTGTGACCCTTTCAGTACTTTCCATGTGAAGTCCATTTTAGGGTCGTGTATTTTTAGTCATAAAGGGAATTAGATATGAATACACGTGCGTTCACTGAGTAAATGTCGATGCACGATTTGTTGCGGTCGTTTCTTCTTCCGCTTTAATGGAATATGAGATGCGTAAGTATAAAGATGTTATTGGCATTTTTACACCATCCCAATCCTACCAAATAAAAAAAGCTGTCTATAGTATTTCAAACGTGCTACGCTCTGGTGAAACACGAGCAAACGATGCGATACTTCAAAGTATGTAATTAATTTGTCATCTTCCAAGTTCATCCTTTTGTCCTATGTTTAACATGTTTTATGACAGAAACACGATCTTTTTATAAATCTGCAAAAAGAGTTTAAAATGTCAGAAATTTTTTACTTTTATAATATTTTAGGAAAACATCTAGCGTGAAAATACTTAATCACTTGAGTATAATCACAAACTAAAATTATTATCCTTATCCTGAGTCATTATAAGTAGACGCGAAGAAAGAATCGAAATGTGAATGTACTATTCAAATTTTTTGGCGTGCGTTCTTTGTTAAAGTCTGATTACTCCGGTTTATTATTATTTTTATAATGCCGTTTCCTCACAAATTTATTCTGTTAATTCTCTACATGCATTGTTTTTGTTTGGGGTTTACTTTTTCAACCGGAAGTATTTTATTTAATTAAGTTTAGATTCCAATGGATTGAAAAAAGGCGGGTAGTGGGTAATTACTAGTGATATAGTACGTTAAACCATTGCGGATGAAGTGTAAACGGTAGGCATTTATCTATTTGAAAGTTTCAAGAACGCTCTTGGTTATGGATTTCAAGCAAAACCGGAATTCTTTGCACACGTCGACAATTTTCTGATTTTTTTCTCTGCAGTGCAATCAAGGTTCTTTCTTGAAGTAAAACTCGCCGAGCCGAAGAATAAAAACACTATTTTGTTTTGGCTTAACTTTTGGCACTGATTCAGACATCAACTAAAAAGTAGACAAGACAATGGTTTCATACTTGTTGGCTATTTTTCGGATGGCTGTTGAGATTGCGCCAGGAAGTAATATACTTTTATTTGTATTCCCTTTAAAAACTTTGGGTAAAATAGAAAACAAGAGTTTGAATTACACTTGTGAATGAAATGAACATAGAATTTCTCATAGCCTTGACTGCTCAATGCAGATGCAGAAGTAAAGTATAGTAATATGCGTTCTAGTTGGAGATACCGAAATTCTATTTCCTTTTCGCCAACTTTTACTTGCCTAACGTTACTGAAACGAGCAATTTCACACAGACTGAGAACCTTAAACCGGGCAGTAATTTCCTTCTTTGAAAGAAAACAAGGAGATTCCACACGTTTTTTCATTCTTTAGGCAGCCGAAGATAATACCATTTCAACGCTTAATGAGAAGTGTTTTGCAATGCTTCAGTAAGTTTAACATCTTCAAGCCGCCCACAATCGCTCTTCCATTTGGATTGAAAGTGAAGTAAAAATACAGAAATTGAGTTGAGTTGCGTGCCCAGCACATTTTTAGAACATGATTCTGTCACCTTTAGAATACATTGTTTTTCAACGATTTCATTACCCTTGACGGGCGCTTATATCTTTGAACGTTTTGAACAGGTAAATTGCTCATTATGCAGTCTAACAGCTGCAAAATTGTACTATTTTTGGGATCTTTTGAATTTAATTAAAACCTGGTTTCATTTCATGTTAGCAGATGAAATATTTTCTACGGTCACATAATATCCTTTTTTAACTTTGTATAAATATAACACATTCTTAGCACCTTAACCAGTGAAATATTAATCCGGTTTTAACAAGACCAGCTGAATGACTTACTTTATGACAGGATGCTTTACATGAGTTTACTTGCTAATTTACCGCGGAAGGTTCTTACTCCTTCGTTTAAATTTGGCCTCCACAAAATGATAAATGTAATTTCTTTTGCAGGAGCTGTTGTAATTAGAGGAGGGTAGAATTTATGATATCATTATACAGTCAATATTTCATCTTTTGCAAAAACTTGTTTTATTTTTTATTGACTTTGAGCTGCAGCACGTCTTTGCTGTTTCGTGTAATCATATCACAAAACCACGAGAGAGGGACAGAAGCTCTTTTAATTTGGTCGAGTGTTTCGTTTTTCGTGTTAAAAATCCTTTTAGATTGCTATCTATATTGGGAGAGACAAGTATTTTCTTGGCATTTTTTAAAAACAAAATCCTCTGGGGTTATACACATTGTTCTAGATGAACTTTAGTTTTCTGCAATGTTTTAAGGTATTTTTTATTGGTTACACTAGAACTTGGGACTCGGAAAATCCCAAGAGCCTTGATGTTGGCAAAAGTATTATGTAAGAGAGCCAACATAAAATCCGCAAGAATGATAATGATATATAACAAAAGTGAGTCGAAAGCTTTTGAAAAAGTAGTAAGTAGTATTGTATCATTCATATTATGGTATACAGGTACCATTTTTATTTGCAAAAACTCCTAATACTCTATGGCAGCGGGTGTGTGCCGTTTCGTTTCCCGAGGTAATCATCACTACAGTTATTCATAACAACCATAATCGTAAAGAATTTGGTTTCGGTAGAAAACGGAATGATAGATTTTGTTTCATTTCCCTGATGTGATGATGATGAGCATTATTTTTTGTCGAAATGACCAAATGTATAAGGATGGCGCTGCCAGTGGATGCACTACACTGAACATAACATAGGTACTGAGCACACGTGCACGTGCTCTAATTTTTTAAGGAATAAGTTCTGTTTTATGCAAATAAACATACTAACGATAAGTATATTGCTGTGAACCGTAAGATTGATATTTGATATTATGGGAATTTGAAGATCTGTTATACTTTTGGTTGGTACATATTATATAACCGTTGTTGAGCTGCTTCATCGGCATCTGTATCTCCGGCGTTTGCTCTGGATCGTGGATCGTAAAAAAATGATTACATTTTTATATCGCATCATTAAGAAATAGTATCGTCTCATCATGTGTCATTTCATATTTCTTGAGTTTTCTTTTAACCTTGTTTTATTTCATTGACATATCATCTCGTTTTCCCTTTTGCAGCGGCGGCAAACATCACTCACACACTTGATGCTTTTTCCGAGGACCCAAGTCATTTGTTAAATAGCTATTTGACAAGAATAATGTCAAACTTTGTTCTTGATTTATTAAACAAATCAGGCACAACATATTGGTATTTTAATGAACTTATAAGTTGATTATATGTGAAGTTAATAGGTTATGTATAGGTTTTATTAAAAGAATTAATTCAAGCGCGATCTTCTCATTTTATATGTCCCCTTACTAATCAGGTTCGTATTCATCTGGAAATACTTAATTACCTACATAAATAAATACATGATACACTCGTACTGTGACGAAAGAGACAACTTCCTTCGGTATCAAATTCCATAATAGGAAGAGTGACATATTGTTATCCGGCCTAAAAATAAGTTTCAATCGACACCACCAGACAACTGGTTTCACAAAGAAGGACAGTCATGATTCAAGCGGTTACTTTAAATCTGAAAGTCGCACGAGGAAATAAGCATGACCCAAAGTTTAGCCGCCCACTTTGTATAATATATTATGTGAAGCAATAATGGCGATAAATCTTTTGTACTTTCATAAATGATGAAACTGAGACAAGATTACTCTTCTGCTCTTTGATTTCCCAAGATCCTTACTAATGATGTTTGGGAGCCACACGTGGCAACTCCTTTTACTCCTTAAGTCAGTCTTAGGTTTCAATGATTGTGGGAAAAAAATCTATGGAATGCGATATGTTTTCTTTCCTAGGGTATTACTCAAGGCAAATCATTAGCTTCTGATATGTATTACGATAGATATTAGGTTGTTAGCAAAAGGTTATGCGAGAACGATATACAACGTTCGAACAATAAACCAATTATAGTTGCTGTGCTGTTGCTGTCTCCATTACTTGTTTCGTTTATGTTACGAGTCCACGTTACCTACCTCTCTTTCAAAAGAAATTTTATGTGGTGGGTAGAAGTTATTAAGTAGTCTCCCTCTGGATTTTCTTCAATATGACGAGAAACAAGTCCATTGAGCAATACCAACGATGTTAACAAACTTTACCGAAATAAATTATGTAATATTTAGGAGAAATGAATTTGAGATGTTTCACTGGAATTGTCTTGAAGAAATTGTTTTCCCACGATGCAAAGTCTTACATGTTGCGCTAAAGGAAGCCATGAAAATACGATTTGGAAAGGAAATCAAAACCAGCACATGCTTTTTGGTTACCTTGATGTGTGGAAATCGCAATGCCTTGGAACCAAAATTATAGCTAGCAAAGCACATATAAGATTTTTGAAAGAGTTTTGGCTAACTTCATACGCTCTTGCTTGTTACTCTGTCAGTAGTTGACATCACTCTCATTTAAAATGAATTAGTGTGCCAAATTATTCTAATTAACCATGCAAGTGAGTAGGTTGTTCTTTCAACGTACCTGCTTATGTCTAATTAGTTGGATAACTGAAGAAGACAAATGGGAGTCTAATAACAGGTGTCGTAGACAAATGAATGTGCTATCACTCTTCCATGTTTTTGAACTTGTCTGCAAGGACATGTCTCAAGATCAGATTAAACTTTAAGAAGGTTCATCTTACACGCATATCATGTGCCCTATTTACAAATATGGAATCATAATTTTTTTTAATAAAAAGGAGGAAAACTTTGTTTTGGTAAATTCCACATTCCACACATTTCCTCTGCCTTAAATAGGCATTCACAAATCTATAGTGCATGTAACTGTCCAATTGAGCGAAGGAAATTTACCGATGAGATTATGATTTTCTTTAAAGATTACTCAACCATTGATTTATGTGACATAAAAATTGAGAATTCGTGATGATCAACTTGAAAAAAGTCAGTGTCATTATTCTCATTCTTTCAGTCGTCGTGCCATTTAGGTACTTTCTCATTTCTAGTTACATATTTGTTTACAAGCTGTTGCCGTAATATATTTCCATTGAGAGTAAGACTAACAACTGCGGTGAAACTAAAACAGTCATAAAAAATGTTGACCTTCGTTGCATGTCAAGTGGTAGAGCCTTACAACAATAGATTTAGTCTGTCTAGCTTTATTAGCCTTTTGTAAGACCACACCACGCCAAAAGGCTTGCATTTTTTTTCTTTGATTATCCTAATCCGTCTGTCTGCTGGTATAACGATTGATTGTCTTGCTGCGCTGTACATCATTGTTTACTTGTTATACTCGCGTACATGACTATGACCTCGTGAGAAAAGGAAAAACGACTTGGATAAAAAATGCAATCAAAGTCCAACCACGCCATAAAATTATTGATCAATGATTGAAGAAGAAGAGCATTAAACTTTGCAAAAACTCACGTACAAGTTCAATACCTACGAGATCATTGAAGCCTGACATTTGCATGATGTTCTGCTCATCCCAGTCAGTCAGACTTAAGTACATACGCCTACACAGAAGAACACAGTGCCATTGTCTTTCTTGGCAGGTTGTCTGTCTGATTCGCTAATACGAATATTTTAACAAATTCGGGATTGACAGTTGATCGTTGTACTGTACTTTGTAGCCTGTGCCTACTGGCCTTTATGTTTATGCATAATTTAATTTCAGTGATGATGAGCATTTTGTCAAGGTTGTTTTTCTTCTTCAGACTGTCGGCATATTTTTTGTGACATCATTAGATATCTCTTGGTGGGAGTTCCATGAACTATAAATTGGATAATGATAGCCCACACTGCGTATCATTTGCTTCCTAATAGAGAGGACCTAGTTAATTTGTCATTTCAACTTGTGTCAAGATAATCATGCTAAAAGCAGCTTGAAAATTAAGTGGGATGATAGCTAATATGATTTGTCAAGTTATTGTCACTTTGTGGAACTTCTTATTCTTCTCAGCCTATAATTTGTTCATGGGTAGTCGAATTCGCATCTTCAACAAGACTATCATTCCACTTAATCTTTTTCCAAAAAAGGAAAGTTGTTCACAGGAGAGCTGCCTCCCTATATCACTCTCACTTCCATTTTCCTAAGCAATTTTTTATGTGGAAAAAAACTAGATCAATAGAGTAAATGAGATAATGCTACGTTGCACTCAATAACGGACTGGAAGCTTTTTCATGGTGGTTCAAGTTTCGTTTTACCTCTCCGTACGATGAAGATAAAATCATGATGATGGACAACAAACTTTTGATGCAAACGTTTTTGTCGGTGACACACAAGTTGTGGTTGTGTTCCATTTGTCAAACCACTTTACTCACTCGGCATGAATGAATGAATTGTGAAATGCACGTATAATGGATTGCTTTTGTCAGCATGTGGTTTTGAGACGATGAGGAAAAACGTTGCGTCCTGCGGGGGTGTTGATCTAAATTTAATGGCTGCGTGTTATTTGCTAAAATTAGAAGGAGGACAAGAAGAAGTTAGCATTAGTTTAATGATGATATGCTACATCAAAAGGTTTCACTTTTCATATGACACGTCGTCGTCGTAAAAATTCTTTCACGGGGAACTTTAAGGGGAAATGAGTATCGGGATAAATCTACCTGGCTTCTTATATTACTTGTGTGCGCACAAACAGTTGAAAGTAAGATGCTTACGTAAACACTTAATTATATTGGCATTTTTGATGATAATCACTTAATTAAATTAACTTTTTTCTACTCGGCTTTGTTCAATTAATTTGGACGAATTTAGTTGAATAAACCGCTTACTATTTTGCTAACTCAAGTTAACGAGGCGTTATCTGCAAAATAGAAACAAATAGACAGGTTGTGGTGAGACGATGTGTAAACCAATCTGGAAAATTATGATTCTCTTCAGGAAAAATTCTTGTCACTATCGCTTATTGAGTTCGTTGGATTAATCAATTTTGATTTCACAGAGATTAATGACAATGAATGATGCATCTTTCTTTGCTGTATCATGCTTACATGATTTATTACAACCCACTGAGAAAGACTAGTCATGATGGGCTCCAGCTTTGGTTTCTTTAATGGAAGAAGA
>JAHZMX010003994.1:0-11355 GCA_027743895.1 Seira musarum
CTGAGGATTTAATCTGACTCACAATATGAAAAGTCCACCAACAGTCAACAAAATCGACTCGTCAAACAGAGCAATTTTCGCTGGTTTCTTCCTGTCCCTGGCTGTAGATAATAAACAAAGGGCTGCTGCTGGGCTTGAAGATGAGGCAGAGAAAGAGAGAGAGAGAGATTTGGTGATCACACTGATCACGATCACACAGATTCTTCACTCCTCCAGCTCCGACTCGAGATCGAACAGGTGTATGTGCTTGCGCATATGTATGTATAGAAATAGAATGTAAAGGCCACATTAGATTACCTATTAAATCTGATCAAGTCGCAAACTCACAAATATCAAAAGATGTACTTACATGTGAACTGAGCAACCAAAAACCACCATGCCCAATTTGCCTTCTACTTTTTAAAAATTCTTTTTATCGTATTAGAAAAACAAGAATATTGGAATGATACGATAATGCTCATTATACAGAGCTCACTTCACTGTTGTTGCCACAAAACTATTTACCTTCGTCCCTTTGTTGTTCATAGCGTAGGAATCAAAAAATAATGTCGCAATTGATCAATTACTAGATGTGTCTTGTCATTTTATGTTTGTTATCGCATCCAACCCAATCCGTTATGCTATATGCTTTAGGAAAACATATGTACAGAATGAAACGCTAGTCAAAGTTCTCCGTGTCTCCAAATATTCGTGACGAGTTCTGACTAATCAAAACGCTTTTTTGCGGACGTCTTGTTCGGCAAGTCATTGTGTTTCGACAAACCCCAGTGTGCCAAAACTGAAGATAAAATAAAACAATCACAACCTATGCCAAGGAACTTTGCAAAACTGCTGACCTGAACTGAAGAAGTCTACTTATTAATTAGCGAACGTTATATTTCAAGTGTTGTTAAAGAAAGGAGCAAAACAGTATTTTAGTAAGTATTCGACTAGGCTCTTGTTATGCATATTATTCCGATACATTCAATCACCAAAAAAAGTGCTAGTTTTTTTGGTTGTTAGTAAGATTCGAAACTTATGCGGGAATCGATAACAGTAAGACAAACATAATTTATACACATTTAATACGAATATTTTCTCGCTCGTTTGTCAACGACGTTCAGTTCTGCGGTTTAGGCAGTGAAAAGGGGATAGATTCAATATTGACTGGTTAAGTTTATTAGGCAAAAACTTTTATGTAAATACCAAAGCTACGCTACGATATTCCAAAAGATCAATTTATATTGATCGCTTTAGCAGACCGTGCAACTGTGAGAAATGGGGGGCTACCTAATCCCAGTGTTCAATAGTACTGACAAGCACGATTTTAAAGTCACTGTATCTTATGCGAAGAAAGACTACATTGAATGTAAATCATTTTCAAAGACATGAGGAGGACAAGCAAAAGTCGAGCGACAGAAAGTAGCGCTGCAGCATTAAGATTGGCAGATTATAAGGGAGAGTTCTCAGGCGCAGGGTAAGACCAATTTAATTATTTTGACATTGCTTTATTTTCATGACATTTTTGTTCTTTTTTTTCGGCGAATTTTTCAGAGTTTCAAATCAAAGTTCTAGTTCACCAGAGACTGAGGTTGAAATGGCAGAGTGTAAAGCGGAACGTGTTACGGTCACAACTACACGTGCATCTATCACGCCTGCCAATACTGTGGCCATGACTTCCACTTCTTCAAAGGTTGTTTTTGTTTCCTTCTTCAGTGATTAAGATTAAACTCAATACTTGAATGTGTATTCTGTTCAAAATAGAAAAAGCTTTCGTCAGGATCTCTTGCCGAACCGCGTCGCAAAGTGGTGATGGTTAAGCATCCCGAGTCAAATAAGCCGAAACAGACTGTTAAGAAAGGAAAACCGATTCAAGCCGATATAGATGTAGCCAAAGAGTTATCTATTGTCAAAGAATTAAACAAACCACGACTTGATCTCAGCAAAGTCAGCGTAAGAGAAACTGTCTTTATCTTGAAATTATGCATTCAGAAAAAAAAACAAAGCATGCCTTTTATAAGCTCTGAAAACTGTGTATTTGGTACTTTAGGTGACGAGTATTCCCGCATCAATTCGAGAACTAACTCATATAGTTGAGCTGTATTTATATGGAAACAAATTGACCTCACTTCCGCCGGAAGTGGGTTGTTTAGTCCATCTCAAAACGTTAGCGTTGAGTGAAAACTCGTTGACTAGTCTTCCCGACACATTATCCAATTTGAAGGAGGTCAAGGTTTTGGACCTTCGTCATAACAAATTGTCTCAGATTCCAGAGGTTGTTTATAGTCTCACCTCTCTGACGACTTTATTTCTTCGATTCAACCGCATTCGCACTGTATCTGAGGAAATTGGCAACTTAATGGTTAGTTTTTGTGGTGTAGCTGTAACTTCCAACTTGCATTAAAATATGTAAATAAAAATGTAATTTTGTGTTTACAGAACCTGACTATGCTTAGTTTGCGAGAGAATAAGATTCGAGAGTTACCAACTACAATTGGTGCGCTTAGGAATTTAATATTATTTGATGTTTCTCACAATCATCTCGAAAAATTGCCTGACGAGATTGGCAACTGTGTCCAGCTCTCCACGCTTGATCTCCAACACAATGACCTTACACGGCTTCCAGAGTCAGTTGGAAACTTGAAATCATTATCCAGAATCGGATTAAGGTATAATAATTATACTTTTGATCGGAGCGAACATTTTTTCTTATAAATTAAAAAATATGTATATTTTTTGTAGTTGTTACCTTTCATCTTTAGAGGTCTTTATACTATCTAACAATTTACTCAGGGTAAGTATTTTAATTTTAAGTTATCATTATGATGTAATAATGATGGTTGCAAAAGAGCTCTCCGAATTGAACTAATTGTCTGTTGAAATTATTATTTCAATAACTAAGACGCTTGTAAATTACAATTTAAAATAATTTATGGACCCTTTTTTAGAAATTGCCAGCCGGTATAGGAGGTCTGTCAAAACTGCGGGTTTTTGATTTGGAGGAAAATAAACTGGAATCAATTCCGAAAGAGATTGGATTTATGAGAAGCTTGCAAAAGCTCATCCTTCAGTCCAATCATTTGATGACTCTGCCTAGAGCAATCGGGTAAGTAATCGGTTTTAAATTAGAATAATTTCTTTAGGAGACAAAAGGACGTTGATGTCAATTTATAATTAAAAAATAGACATTTGACGAATTTGGTCCATCTAAACATGGGAGAAAATCGTTTGATTGCGTTACCTGAGGAAGTGGGAACTCTTGAAAGCTTGGAAAGCTTGTACATTAATGACAATCCTAACCTACAAAATTTGCCGTTTGAGCTGTCACTTTGTACTAATTTACACATCGTCGCCATTGAAAACTGTCCGCTGTCTCAAATCCCACAGGAAGTAGTGGCCGAAGGGGCACGCCTGGTTATTCGGGTATGATAATGTGATGTTGAGGCACAAAAACAGATATTTTCAATTTTCACCGTCACGTAAATTTTCGGAGAATATGATATGATGCTTCTATTTCAGTACCTCAAACTTCATGGTCCATACCGTGCCATGTAGCAGCCAAATTGGTGATAGTCCAGAGGAAAACGAGGATGCGTGCGTTTCCTGCTGCCCTTGTTTTCACTAAGACACTTGAAAGAAACGCGGAAAACCAGAAAAGTTATTATTAAAGTTATTTGTTGATGATATTATGGGTTATGAACTCATATACCTGAATCAATCACGCACAAGTTTTGAAATGACTCTACTGTCGACTGTGGACGCGCCATAAAAATTGAAGCAACGGACTTCTACTCAATTCCGAATATTAAATTACTTAAAACGGAGTAACGGACGTAATATTTATCAAATGTAAGCGCCGGAATATTAACCTTCTTATACTCATTAAAATTACCTATTAACCTTATGTAGGTTTGTTTAATGTAGGTTAATACAGGTCTAGTTTAGAAACTCTCTAATACAACTTATCGGTCGGTATCGTTGATAAGGTAAAATAGGTCACGAACTTCGACAACCCTCCTACACATTGTCCGTCTTAAATAGTCGGCGTTTACCAACCTGTAGGTTTTTTACAACCTTGTACATTTTCTTTGAAGTGCAAGTAGCAAACGAAATGCCTGATGCACAATGCATAGTCAAGTTAGGGTCACAATTCACAATGGTGACCAGAAAGGGGTATTGTTTGTAGACACGAAAGAACATGTGCGATCTAAATAGGTAGATTATTCAAATAAGTCGAAGCATATACGTATGTAGCTTCAAATAATAAACCCCTTCCAGAAAATACATTCCCGATACCTATCTCGTCTCTCTGTAATTGCGCGTTACATTCTTTGCAAAGTATATAAAACCAAACTTTGGTTTTGATCAAAACCATTTAAAATTTGTAAGAATAGTAATAACACCTCGAAATATTTATGATGTGGGGATCTTGTAAAATTAAGTTTATCGTTGTAAAAATGCGGAGAAAGAAACCCCACATACCCCGACGTAATGACAGTCGTGAAACAAGGCAAGATTAGGTCGCCAAGGGTACTTGAGTACATCTTTTGTATAATAAAGAAAAGGCTGGAATCGTTATAAAGACTAGTACAGTACAGACTGCGTTTGTTTACAACATAATGAAAGTACTAGTTTCAACTCAAACAATTATATTTCTTGAAGAGCAAAATATTATTTTCTCCAGTGTTTTCACATGAAAAAAACTCGTGTAAGAATAGATCTGAAAGTTCGTTGATAATATGTCTTAAATCCAAGCCTTAGGCCTCTAATTGCAGGAAAATCTTGTTTGACTGACAGTTCCCACAAATATCCTCATTTTTTTAAAAGTCGGATTTGTATGTTGGGAGATTAGCCTGCGAAGGGCTCGTGTTAGAGTATTTATACCCATGCATATTATTACAGTATAAATTGCACAAGAATGCATTATGCATTATGAATTTTCAGACTTGACGTTTGTAAGACGAATTTGCATTTTGCATTTATACGCGCACTAATTTGGAACGTCGTGGTTGATGAAAATGTACGTATTGCAACTCGTTGTCTTCAGCAACATCAACAAGCCAACAAAATCCATAGGTTCGTAGACGCAACATGTGCAAAGCTCTACCCCAAATTAATTACCTGACATAAACCTGATCGGATGTTTCTAAAAAGTCAGATGTGCCATATGAATTAGTATTAATAGTACATAACTCGGTGAGTATCGTAATGTTTGTTTTGTGTTCTAAATCACGAAGAAATTCTTAACGCGCCTTCCAATGTTCCAATTCGAAAGAAATAATGAAACAACAATTGGAAGTTTAGTAATAGTGCAATCAAAAAAATAATTATACCAGATCTGTTGGTGCTTTTGCAATGAAAATAGAGAAAAGGTTAAGTTTGTTTCCGTTATCAGTGTTATACATATATGTATCTGAGAGTAGTCAGTTACAATTTTCGTTATGACCATGCAATGATCTCAATGCAACTTTATTCAACGTGTAATAGTAATAACAATAACTATTATTAAAATATAATTAAACAAAACTCCTGTTCCTGATTTAAGTAAGTAATTAAGTGTCTATGCTCCTATGCGTCTATATGTACGCGATAAAAATTTTGGTTTTCAAAAAATTGAGATAATAACTAAAATCAAATTGGAATTTACTTAGTACATCTTGGTCTGACAATGCATTATTCATACTAAAGCCGCCTTCGATTTCNTGAGTAATTGACTTTCTTTATGAGCATTTTTAAGAGGCTTGTAACATCTATTCACAGTCCATAAACTTTTTGTTGACCATAATAAGATGATACGAATGCTTACCTTTGCAGTTTTTAGTTAGGTTAGAAATATTTGCTATATTGTCGTCAATGTCAGAATAAAATACTAAAGCGTTATAACTATCTGGTACTGGTAGATATGTGTGTGTTTACGTAATGCAATCAAAAAATCACCCAAGCGAATGAGTGGATTGAGCAAGCAAGCGGCCAAATTGTTTAGCGATTTAGATTTAACTAATAGTCATTTAGTAAATACGTAGTTAGTCACAAACTAAATAAAAGTTGTTACCTAATTACTAATTACATTATAAACGAGGGTGGTGGTATGAAAAAAGGAAGCAAAATTTGACTGAGTTTTAATTCTACTTATCATTTTATGTAGGTAATTGTAATTACAATCGGCAATCGTACTCATACTCAAAGATTCACCTACGTAATTGTATACCACATATTAAACACTACAAAATTGTGTATATGTGATTTGAGCGAATAAAAAGAACGAATGAAACCCCAAATCGATTGAATTTTTCATGATTAATTGTGGTCATGTGATAACAGTCTGAATATAAAAATTGAATACCATGCATATTAAATGACACTGACATTCATGAAGATGAGGAGCTGTTAAAAATAAGCTAAGGGGGATTAGATTTAGGAATAAATGGAGTTTACTTAAGTTGATGCATCTCAACCTCTCATTTAGTCTCATGATGGGGAATAGTTCTTTACTCATTATCTTGTAAGTACACTATATGTTCACACTTGTTTTAAGATAAATGCCGTTCATTGCCGCTTACGGTTAAGCACGCTATTCAGTTCATCATGAATGAGTAATTATTAATAATGGCTTCCTGTCGTTAATAGTTGACAGTTGACGATTTTGCTGAAAAGTTATATTTAGGTATCATCTACCCCTACGCTACCAAAGAAATATTTATTGCCATTGCTTTGACATTATTGAGTTAATCCCGCTGTCGCTTACTTTCATTATCATGAATGAATTCTTTTATACCGAAATTCTTAAATGAACTTAAATGGAGCCGAAGAATGAAATGAATGAACTATCGAGGAGGTTCTATGGACGCAAGTTTACACGTTAATGATGAACTCCTCACTGGAAAGTGGAAACTGCCTGCTTGCTTGGTGAGGTGGATTGGTTCTAATAATCAGTCGGTGTCTTTGTCTCTTCCTTCTGCATTCAAATTTAGCCTTTATTTTTGTAATATGTGTGCAGTAGGTGCTTGCGTACTTTCGGCGTTAAATACCATACAGTACTTATATCACATCACATATCGTATTACTTCCTATCCAAAACACAATTACATTACATATACTTTTTACGAATTCATCATCATAAACCATCGTTTAACTTGTTTTACTGATAGTGCGATACGATCAACGAACGATAACGAAGGGAATATTATCAGTATGCATGTGATGCCTACATTACACTACGCAACAGCTTATGGAGAATGGAGAAAGGAAAAGGAACTAATCGTAAGAAGTAGATAAATGCAATGCAATTAAATGAAAGAAAGCATTGTTTGTTTTTTTAACTTTGTTTGCATGCTGGCATGGCCAGTGGAACGAGTGTGTGTGTGCGTGCAAGTTGGTCTCTCCAGTTGGATGATTATATGTACATGTGCTTCTCGATTCTCTCTCGGCTTCGGCTTGCATGCTCATTCCTCAATACGACTGACTCGCATTATCCACTTGTTTTGTTACTGCGATTTTTTTACAAATTTATGATAGGCGAAGTCATCATTTATGTAGCTCCAAAAGTTTGTTTTTTACTACGACATGATATGTATTGAGAATGCCGGCTTTGCATGGAGTCGAATTTATTTAAATGAAGAAGTATTCAGGCAGTCGATTTCTGTGTCTAGTAAGATTTCGTTTGTCTAAAACCTTAGAATATAACTTGACACGGCAGGACTTAAGACATCACGAGTCGGTTGGACGTCAGACATAGGTAGATGATCAGACTGTATAGTTTTATAATGACGCGGACGTGTCATTAATTAGTTTGCTATTTACAAGAATAGTTAAGTTATTGCAAATAATGTAGTGTTTTATTCATATATTGTATTGTGGTCATATTGTTCTTTTTTCTTGAAAATTCAGTTGTGTTAGCGGAAGTAGCAAGAATGTCTAGGGTGAACGTCTACAGGGTGACCAGTGACGCTATTTTGAAGTATGACGAGCTACGTCGTCAACAAAACGCGACATGGGACGACATTAACTGGGAAGAAAACGAGCTCATCCAGGGTAAGTACCACGAGTTTTTGTGGATGTAAGTTTAAGAACTGAACACCTTGGGCCTTGGGCAGTATACAATTAAATCATATTCATTTTTTATTAGGCACGGGTGACAGTGATAATGAACGGCACATAAAAATCATTAACAAGCACCCAGCATACAAGGAGCTTTTTGATGCTCAAAAAACCGAAGTTCTGCGATTCGGAGAGACTAATGGGCTCAAAGGATTTGACTATTTGGACATCATCTTTGTGGCGGACGATGGACGTGTCCCCATACATTGGGTCTTTCTTCATCACACAAAATCTCCTTTCCTGGACAACATGATCTCGGAGAACCTGAAAGTTAGTTTGGTTACACTACACTTTCAATTGGTTGTCAAGATTTAATTAATTTTATTATTTTTGCTACTCAAGATTGCTACACGGGACACACGTGCTGTAATGATTACACTTGCGGGATCCAAAGTCAAACATATTCGAATTGTGCTAAGTCTTCTATATGCTGGGGAAACATGGTTTTCTGCTGACGACGAGTACGAGGTAAAGCGTGTCATGCGGATGCTTCAAATAGACAATTTGAATACTGAGCGTTGGCGTTACAATCCTGATGGCTCATCAAAGAAGGAAAAGAAAAAGAAGAAACTCTTGCCTAGACTCATTACAGGATATCGCTATGACGGAACTCCCATGAACAATGAAGTCGTTGCGAATAATGAAATCGTTGCGAACGATGAAATTGTTGAGAACAGCAACAGCACCGTGGTTGAAAGTGCTAATTCCATCTTGAGTGACGTTAATAAGCCAGGGTCCTCTTCTTCTATGACGAAGAACCCTCCGAATAGCAACGTGACAATGGGTATAGATCACTTGCCAGAAATACGGAAAGTTCCACCCGGCACGTTACTAAAAAACAGACCTAAGACGAGAATTCGACGACATTTAGAGGATATTGTTGAGAACAGCAACAGCACTGTGGTTGAAAGTGCTAATTCCATCTTGAGTGACGTTAATAAACCAGGGTCCTCATCGTCTATGACGAAGAACACTCCGAATGACAACATGACAATGGGTATAGATAACTTGCCAGAAATACGGAAAGTTCCACCCGGCACTTTACTAAAAAACAGACCTAAGACGAGAATTCAACGGCACTTGGAGGATAACCAGCGGGAGGACGAAAGAGTCGAGAAAGATAAAGGTGGCTCAAGAAACATGGAACAGAAAACAGAACTGTTAGAACTAGCAGGAATTACCAAGGGCCGAAACATTGGCAGCAATGGCAGCATTGCTGAAAATATCAAACATCGTCAGAATCAAGACCAACAGTCGGCAGTGAAACCAAAAAGTAGTCGAAGTAGCGGAAGGCAGGACAAATGTAGAAATTTGAAACAGAATCCGGAGCAACAGCCCGTTCAACCAGATTCACGAGACACCAGGCTCAAAGGCAGCAACAAGATCAAAACTAGAAATGTCAGAAATATTAAAAATAAAAAGCAGTCAATGAAACAAGGAACAAGCAGCAGCAGAGGGAATGCTAAAAGTCTTGCACGTGATTCGAATTTAAAACAGAAGCTGACTAATGACCTGCCTGAGATCAGAAAAGTTCCTCCTGGAACATTACTACCTCTTCATAAACAACCAAGAATCAAACGAACTCTGGTCGAATCTAAAGCACAAGAGGCTCCTAAAGCTAAAAGGGGAAAGAAAAGAAAAAAAGATACCACTAACGAAGATTCTGAGTTAGACATATTAGCCCCACCGTCCAAGATAAAAAAGGAAGGAATACTTGAGTTCATCGACATCTGCAGTGAGAGTGAAGGAGAAGAGAACCAAAATATTGAACTGCCAAACAAATCGCCATCGAGCCCAGTGGTTTCAATCAAAACAGAATGGGAAGCAGCAGATCCACAAGTGATGAACATAACGAATTCTAAAGTTACACTCGATAGACTCACTGACGAGCAAATTGTACGAATAATGGATATGATCCAAAGTGGAAAGGAAGTAGTGATAAATCGACCATCAGTTGATGGTATCTATGCCTTTGAACGAAAGCCAGGACATCATCCTGCAACCAAGAAATTCGGAGCCTCTGGTAAAACTAGAACTTCTAGAAAGTCTGAAAGAGTGGCTAAACCGTCTCAGAAAAACACTCAACCAATCATAATGAGGAATGAAGCTTCTCGAAAGAATTCCAGTAATCAAGATATAACTTCACCCCGGCCGCAGCCTACGCGTCGGACGACTAGTCAGTCGTCTATGACGTCCTTTACTAATAATGATTCATCACAACTTGAAGAATCAACCTCATTGCCAAGAGTAGATGTACAGGCTCATA
The DNA here is from genome assembly GCA_027743895.1 of Seira musarum. Taxonomy (NCBI): domain Eukaryota; kingdom Metazoa; phylum Arthropoda; class Collembola; order Entomobryomorpha; family Entomobryidae; genus Seira; species Seira musarum. The sequence goes on from JAHZMX010003994.1 coordinate 10,343, forward strand.
ACTTAATACCGAAACCCACTCGGGTGGACCAGGATGTAAATGACAGTTCTCATGACAATGCTGTTGACAATTTCAGTAAGGATTCCATGACTTCACCCCAACCGCAGTCAATACGCCAAAAAGTTACAGCTCGTAGTCCTACCATATTGATACATTTATGCAGCGTGGCACTGCCGCTAAAAGCTCATAAAAAGCCAGAATCAACTCAGGTTATCCAGAAAATAAATCACGTTCCATGTGGGAATGTTATAAATGATTCTGAATATGACACAATAAATGTGGCGCAACAACAATCAACTCCAGAAAGGGGCAAAATTTCTAGTTCTGTAGCGTCGTTTAGTGTTCGTACTTCCCACCCACATGACAACAGCGCATCACAGCTGCCAGAGACTCCGCGGCGGAAGTCAAATCAATTAAGGTATATTGATGAATTAAGAAAGGATGCAGTTACAAGCAAGCCATCCGAAGTAACACTACAAAAAGATGCAGATGCAAGCAGACCATTGGAAGTAACAGTGACACCACAATCAGATGCAGTTGCAAGGAAACCATCCGAAGTAACAGTGACGCCACAATCAGATGAAGTTGCAAACAAACCATTGGAAGTAACAGTGACACCACAATCAGATGCAGTTGCAAGGAAACCATCCGAAGTAACAGTGACGCCACAATCAGATGCAGTTGCATGCAAACCATCCGAAGTAACAGTGACGCCACAAAAAGATGCAGATGCAAGCAAACAATTGGAAGTAACAGTGACACCACAATCAGTTGCAGTTGCAAGGAAACCATCCGAAGTAACAGTGACGCTACAATCAGATGAAGTTGCAAGCAAACCGTCCGAAGTAACAGTGACGTCAAAATCAGATGCAGTTGCATGCAGACCATCCGAAGTAACAGTGACGCCACAATTAGATGAAGTTGCAAGCAAACCATTGGAAGTAACAGTGACACCACAATCAGATGAAGTTGCATGCAAACCATCCGAAGTAACAGGGACACCACAATCAGAT
>JAHZMX010003995.1:0-16154 GCA_027743895.1 Seira musarum
CCCGAATTACACTCGAGGTCAGAGCAAACACGAGTTACAGTATAAATGATCACTGGTTAAGGCCATGACAAGTTAAAGATATGACATATAATGCATACGTTACAGTATAAACACAGCATTAGGAAACTATATCATGATTTTTTATACTTCCAATCAGAAATCCAGATTTCTATATTTCATCTCACTTCGAAAGGGACAAATTACAATATTAGTCAAATTTCTCTATATGTAAAATATCCATATTAGAGTGTTTATAAATTTTACCGTTTTAGTTGAATTTGTGTAATTATTTATTTAGACTTTTATGAATGCCATGGTATTACAAATAAGTATAAGCTTAATAAGTTTTTCATCATGTGCCCTTTCCTGGAATCACTCCCGAAAGAAGAATAAGCATGAGCGAGTCTTCAGGGATTTCTGTGATTGCATTCATTTTTTTAAAATGTCATCAAAAGAAACATGCATATCATATAGCATTAAATTAAGGTAATACATATGACGTATAATTTAAACTAACAACAGAAAACATTTCATCCCTTATGAAAACACAGTTTAGACAGTTAAGAGTGGCAGAGAAAATATTCATTGTTATTCCACATTTTGACTATTAATTCAAAACAAGAGTTAAATATTAAGCACGTTGTGTTGGTAGGTAGACCTAATAATACATTCGAAGAGTTTCCTCTAAAGTAATGGTAAAAGTGCTTTTTTGGATCGGGTGAGAACTTTTAACGTCTCTTCATAAAGAAGTCGTGTATAATGGAGTATCTGAAACAAAAAAGTAAGAGAATGTATGTCGTGAGTGTCATTTAAAATTTTATTATACATTTAATATTTATGTGGTGAAAATCCCTTACAAGCCGTAACCCAGCTCTTTAATATAATCCCAAAATGTGGTTGGTGGTTTGGTTTGGTCTCTAGAATATGGAACACACAAAATACATTCAAAATTTAGCCCACCATTCACTATTATTATTCCAGTACTTTCCTTCTTTTCAAAGAACCGAGGGGCCCTTTTTGTCCAGAGTGATTGAGTGGGCTGGCAGCCTTTAATAAAACTTACATGAATTGTCCAAAGAACTCTTCTTCATTTTCTTCAGCAACGAAGGTGAAAATTTCGTCTGCCAACTCGTTGAGCGCAGCTTGGTCAGGTTCCGACTGCATCAGAATTGGATCAGACGTTAACTCGATCGGTTTTTCCTCCCGCTTATCATTTTCTTCTACGTCTCCTGTCGTAGTACTTTTCTCGATCTCCTGAATCCCATTCAAAATTTTACTTTTTTATGCTGAATTTACTGAAATACGTTCATTCAATTGATGACAAGTTAAAACTTACATTCTCGATATAATCTGGAATGCGAAAAATAGAGACTCTCTTGGACGTTGCCAAATTACTCTGTGCTATAAAAATTATGCACATGATAATAACACCGATTCGAGAGATCCCAAACATTTTGTAAATTCGTTACAATTTTTCTACTTTTTAAGGTACAACAGAATTGATATGATCTAGCACTTATTTTTTAGCACTTTTTGTGCAGGAAAATATCGATGATAAAAATCCTGACACTTACAATGGTTAACTAGCTATAGGAGCTGAGCTGTGGCGAATGAACGAAAGTTTAACTGATTCCTTCGTTTTATGAAGTAAGTATAGTTCAGACAAGGAAACAAAATAACAACTGTTGATGCAATTATTTAATTTAGTCAAAACAATCAGGAACGTTTATTGCGATAGTGTCATCCGCCTAATCTAGACCAAATATCTACCTTAGAAATATTCTTGGCATTCAACACAATCAAAGTCATTTCTAAATATGTTCATATTGGTTCTGCTTTTTTAAAAATAAACTGACCTAAGGCAAGTGTTACTTTGTCAGTAAAATTAAAAGTGTTGTTTGAATTCAGTTCACTTTTATTCCACATTGTAAAATACTAATTCATCATTTTCAAAAATGAAAATGTGGAAATTAATGTCATTTCACCAAATTGTATGCGTTTCTTTGCCATGGTCAGCTCCGTGACTCAAGAAGAAGGATTGAGCGACGATAAAGAAACGCATAACATTTTTGTCATGCGAGAATTTTCTCTTGTCAGCAATGCATGATGCAATAAATTTGCAATAAAATTCCCAGCTTTATGAGCAATTAAAATGTAGATTTTGAAAAGTACATAGCTCAGCGTCTCATGAACGTAAAGGGGAACTTTTATCCAACGATCAAACATTAAAGACTTCCACAAAAATGTTTGGGAAATGTATATTTTATTTACTGTTCACCGTGGAATTAAAATAACACTAGACCTTCTTTAGACCATAAATGTTTTGGATTTAAAAATGTTTACAATCACTTCTAAAACTTAGGATTATTTATGACATAGCAATAGGCTATACTGCACTAATTGCATTGTGAATTGACGTTTTAGTCATGAATATCAAATCCACGAGTTCACATGACACTCGGGGTGATCACCTTCTGCGATCCAAGAATTGATGGCGGATATGTAACGCGGGATGCACTGACATTCACCGAGTTTCAGGCAAATTCCACACGAGTAGAATGGACATGATGTGCAATCTGAAGCCCTGGTACAGGCGCTTTCTTGTGCCTGTAATATTTTGTATGAAATTTAATTATTCTGGATTTGAAAAAACGTTAGAGCTAAAGTAGTCAGTAAATGAATTATACTTGAATAAGAGAGGATATTTGAAGAAGTAGGAGTAGGTACAAAAAATTCCGAGTGGATGACATGATACAACCCAATAAAGAAGCGATTGGAATGCAAGTAGATGTTTACGATCTCAGGAAATATTTTAGACTGATTCAAACAAGCCCGCATAATAAATGATTATCTTCATCTAGTTTCGTGTAATAATGTTCATGTGTGAAACGGTAAATTACATGCTGACATGGGTGGCGCTTCTAAAAGTTGATGATCAAAGCCAAATCGAAGTCATTATTCAGTAGATTTTTACTGCACTCCATTTCATCGTCCTTGTCCTTGAGCAAAGCAGCAGCAAGTGGCCTTCAAGATAAATGATCTTAAAAATGATGCTATGTATTTTATTTCCAGGAAATCCGAGAACTTTTGTCAGAATGGGAAGTCCAGTCAGTAACTATTCAATCGGGATCTGCCCGTGTAGCGTTATGTTCTCCCGAGGTAAGAATGAATTGATTGCTTGCAATTTCATTTTGAATTTTAAATCGTTTTTCAAACAATTATGAGCTATTTATGTCTTATCATTCCAACTGAATGGTCAATTTATTTATTATTTATTTTTACGTTACACTCATAAGAGTAAAATCATAAATAGCGCAAAAATTGTTGAGAAAACTTTATTTCGAATCTTTGTCAAATTTTATTTAAGCTTTAATTACAAAATTGATATGAATTTTGTGAATCGTTTATGTATTTATGTTTTTTTTTTAATTCTTACTAACCTGTATTTAAGGACAATTGATAATTTGGTAAAATTTAATTCTATGATATAATTCAAGATGCTGGAAGACTGGGACAGAAACGCAGTATTTTCTTTGAGAGGACAACGTATTACTATTGTACCTTCACCAACCGAAATGCTTTTATGCGTTGGACGTCTTCCGCTATCATATTCTGACCAACAATTCCATAATCTTGTCTCAACTTATGGCGAAGTTCGACGTTATTTTTTGATGATTAGTGAGAAAACAGGTGAGTAAATCAGTGTTAAATTCCACGGACTCCTTGTTCCAAATGCAACATACAAACTCCTTTTTTCATACGTTAATTTCCTTCGGGTGTTGTGTTTCTTGTTTTTAGAAGAAGTAAAAACATTCATGAAAATTGAATTGAGTCAACTTTCTCTGCAGATCGCACTTCGCAATGGATGTCCTCAGGATTGGGGACTCGTGGAATTCCTAAATGAAGATGATTCTGAACGAACACAGCAGGCACTAGATGGCTATGTCCTTCATGGGCATAGAATTAGGGTTTCGTATTATATTCCTGGCGTCCGAGCCATTAATTTGTATTTGAAGTTACTAAATGATGGGGTAAGCTGAAATGCTCTGACTCTAGCTTTTACAGATTCTTTCGAGTTTGTTTTTATGTTTTTTTTGTATTTTTTCTTTAGGGATCCAACAAAGGAAAAAGTGCCCTCTTGCCAGATCCACCAGCACCTGCAGTTTTTCAGCAGCTTCAAAGTTTGGCAAAACAGAATCCAGTGTGTAAGTGAAACAATAAAATGTCAAACGATTATACTTTATCTTGGCAATGTTGCAGTATCTAACTTCAGTACCTGTGTTTCGAATTTTAGTTGCCCAAAATTTGCAAGCTATCATCATGCAGCAAATACAAGACTTACAGAAAGGGAAAGGTACTGCTGGCGAACCAGGTAAAAGACAAGGATATCATAAGGGTTCCCAAGTTCCGTATGGTTCACCATCGTCTAATCAGTCCAACACAAATCTCATTAAAAATGCGCATCAAACAGCTCTAACTCTTCTGCTAGCATCTCAGATTCAGCAGAATGGCTCACCGCTGACGCCCGGTGGAACACCCGGCAGTGGCCAACTTTCTCCAAACTCCACAAATGCTGCCACTACTCTACAAAACCAGCAGTTGATTGCAGCATTGCAGGCGATGAGTAAGGGAACGAATGGTGCTGCTGGAATGTCGTCACCAAACGTCGCCTCAAATGGGGGCATTTGTAATGACCACTTTATGAACGGTATTCCAAACATGGGAAACGGTCCCAACCTGAGCACTTTATTAGGCCTTGCTTCTGGTAATAACATGGGCGCAATGGGGCAAATGGACCAATCGACAAATGGCAGTAGCATTCCTCATGGATTTTTTCAATCAACTGGGTTGCTCATATCGCCTGGATCTTCTAGTGGAAGTAGTTGCCCAACCAGTCCACCTAAAGAAGATCAATGGTCGTCATTTAAAAGTAACAAGAATTCCTCATCAAGCTTTGGTTCTAATGGAATACAAAAGGTACAATTTACATAACTTTCATCGCATGAAATTAAATCTGCAAAGAAAACTACATCCTACGTTTAATTCAAAAATTTGTTTTTAATTTCAGAGTCCGCTTCTTCCAAGTCCATCTGGGTTGAGCTCACCCACTTTAGACGTTCCAATGGACACTGGAATGAACTCATCAAAATCTCCCCCGGGAGATCCTTTGCAAGCAGTGTGGTACTCATTGTTTGGACAGCCCTCATCTCCAGACTCACAATCTGTCTCGGGTAACTCTAGCCCTTTGTTCATGAAAACTCCCATGAGCAACCACACTAGTTCATCTGCTGCCGCACGGACTGTAGATCAATTATTCGGACTAAATTCTAACGGTCCTACTCAGCAAATCCGTAGTACTCCGCCAGGCTTTTGTGGTCCAAGTCGAGGCATGAATGGAATGAATGGAGACTTTCAAGAGGCTTTGAATAGTCTATTAAGCAATCCCCAGAGCCTATGTCACATTCTAGGGGGAACATCAATGGCATCGAACGAAAGCGCTAGTGGAGCAAAATCACCAATTCCATTTGCTAACAACACTCACCAGACACAATTTCAACATGGGATGTCTAATGGACTTTTACAACAAAACGTCCCACATTTGTCGAACATGCCTCGAAGTTCCGTTCTCTCTGGAGGACTTGAACAAGGAGGAGTTTCAAACGCTCTATTGGACCTACTCATGCAATCAATGAAGACAGACCAGACTCCAAATGATGGATTCAACGGGTTAAAGCACAACGCATGGAGTTCTGGCATGAGTACTCCACCATCACCGATTGGAAACAATCGTTCTTTTCATAACGGCCACCATGGAGGACCAACAATGCCTCAGAGAAGTGGATCAAATGGAAGCAGCGAAATGAGCAGTTCCAGTCCACGTTCCCCATCATACTCACCGTTTCCCCGCGCTTCAAACAAAGGATTATTGGAGTCGGGAAACGGGAATGTTTCCCCAACACCAACTCCATGGAGCAATCCGGTGTTGGGGAGTCCTCCAAATTCGGGGGGTTTTGGGGCTCCACATCATCACCATCATCATCTTCCTTCGCATCACTCGGCCAATTTTCCAGGGACACAGACCAGGAACATTTGGGGGAACCATTCCCTCAGCCCTGGAGCGAATTCTATGAATAATTCCACAAATTTAATGAATACTTTGGGACAGAAGCGCAAAGTAAATCATGAAAGTGGTCTTGATATTGAAGGATATCTTCCCACTTCAATGGGACTAAATAATGGCAGCTCAAACGTGGTTCTTGGAGCACCACATGCACACAATCCACTCCAACCACCATCCCTTTGTAACGCGAGTGACATCACCAACACTCTTCCAAGTCACTACGCTGACACCTATTTCAAGAAGAAAAAGAAAAATTAAGACATTTCTTTTATTTCACGTACTTACACGGGTGGTTTTCATACGAAGCAAGCTAGTACATCCGTAATTTACATCATAAAGATTTAACAACCTGAAGGTGCTCGCATTTTAATTCATTCCAATTTTAGTTACTTTTAGTTTTTTATCACGTCCTTACAATATTAGGAACTTTTCAGAGTTTCGAATAATTAGCTGAAGAACGATGGAATATGGTTTATAAAATTCTTGTACGGATTTCAGCGTTTGGTTGAGTAATAAATGATAATGATAAGACTTTTTTATCGCATCGCAGATGGATTTTTGCGGCAGTGTGTGTGTGCTATTGAGGCAGCACTTATCTTGGATGAAGACAAGTTTTGAATTTATAGTACTTTTTTCGGATTGCAGAGTCTAATTTTAAATCCGATCGACTGAAAGTCTGTTTCGAAAAGTAATTTTACCTTCTCCTTGACTATGCGATCATGCCACATAAAAGATAAAGTTGTTTACTTGACCTACTTCTAATATACTCCGGTGTGTATCTTTAAAATATTATGACGTTACTTTTAACTGCTTTTCGCTTCCGAGAACTTATTTAAGAGAACATGCCCTTGAAAACCCTAAGACCAACTACATTGTTCCTCTTACTTTGTATGCACAAAAAAGCGCAATTTTTCTACAAATGTTTGTAATTCGTAACTTAGCTTGTGTAATGACCATACTTTCTGTAGCAAGTTTCTTCTGTCCATCTATGATTCGTTTTCTCTTCTCATGTAATCATGAATGTTCTGAAAATCAATCATCTTCATCTTGTATTAAATATTATTATTATCAAATCGTATGGACTTGTAACGCTGAAACCCTCGAATCCGTCAATTATTTACTGGAAGATACAGTACTTACCTATTCTGATAATTAAACAGGAAACTTAAAAATCAAATTAGGGTAAACGCATGTCTTGATTGAAAAGTTGTTTTCGTTGAGGCAATTTATTAACCTGAATACTAATTGTAAGTGTAAATATATCTTAAATGGAAAGATCTATTTTTTACTAATTAATTACATATTATTATGCTCTAACTTGTCTTTTCCATATTTGATATTGTTTATATTATTTTAATTGTTTGTTGCATCACACGTTTTAGGAATGACGCAACGAAAGGTGAGATTAATCTTATCAAACGTTCATCCATGGATTTTGCCGAGAAAGATTAGTTAGATCCATATTATCCTAAGGTATAAGTGATTATAAATGAGCGGAAATGAATATATAACGTCGCTATTTTTATTGCAAACGCACACAAATGATACTAGAATAGAACGGCTTTAATTCTAATTAATTACAGTACTACAAAAAAGATCCTACACAATACAATCCAAGACTCATTGAGTGCAGGGTTAAACTTTGCGCCCTTACACATAATTGTTACAATGTAATTACGCGAATATGATACGGATGGAATGAAAGGAAAAGTTTGCATGTGAACCAATTAAGTTTTAGGCAACATAATAAATAGCGTTATCATTTTTCTTTTCGACATGTTGTAGCTACTCAAAATGAAGCAACTCAAGCTGCGTAAAAGGTATCTTTGCGTAAGTAAAATGAAGCACCTTGCAAGAAAATTTAATTCGCAGCCACATATATACTTATTAGTAATTTATTTTATTTATTTATTTATCCATCGTGTTTGTTATAGTCCTTCCTTCTTTGTATATAAACAAGTTTGTATCTATTTAAAGTGATTTTTACCTGCCTCCTACTAAAATTCATACATAAATCATTTGCTTACCCATGATTGTGTAGTCTGTGATGCAGCTCTAAAGCCAAAAATTCATTTGATTCATAGATCTTCTCCAGAAACAATCTTTACTATCATGTAGTTTCAGCATATGAAGTACATTCGCATACTTTTTCACCAAAATGATTAAAAAATCAATCAAGTATGAACGAAGGCTTTAAGATATGTATCACATCGATAACCAAAGGAATTTCTAATCTTTGATGAGGAAACGAAAATAACGTGCTTTGTATTGTCCTTTGTAAATATAGATTTATAGCTTTAAAAATAGGGGAAAAGAATTTGTAGTTAGGAATCGCAAAGTAATGCTAATGGTATAAACATAAAAGTAATCAATACAGACAATAATAGTATTAATAAAAATACAAAATTTGCTGAAGCTAAAGTGTGCTTGTCAATGGGGAGAGCTTGCTGAGTTGGAGGAATCAATAATGGGTCGGAACTATTTTGAATTTCGATTATTTTTACAAAAAAAAAGCTATAAGTAAAATGCTCATGATGAAGATGCGTGACGACATACTTTTGCCCAAGTAAATTTTAAAGCTGAATTCTGTTGGTGCTAGAAAACTTATTGAGCCTGTTCCCAAATCAAGAGAACCCGGCTCAAAATAGTTTTTGTACAATGTTTTTTTGAACAATTTTTTTTCTCGTAACGTATAACTTCTATTATTCGTATCGTGAATCTCTTGCGCGTTTAAAACTAAATAATTTGTATAAAGATTCGCTATGTATTTTTTTATGCATCACGACATATTCATAACTCCTAATCATAAGCAATGTTTCTTTTTTTATAAATGTTTTAAACTGTTCAGTGTATCGTGTATGTATATGAAAATGCTTGAAATTTAATGTTTAGTAAAATTAACGGTAATCCTGTAGTGTTAATTACAATTTATTCTGGACGCAAAGGAAAAACCAAATTTCGACTCTTTGACTTTTCTCACTATGTAATTTTTTAAGTGTATGAAACAATATGGCTCTTTTTTAACTGTGAGAGAAGTTGACGGATAATGATAGTTTATTTTGATGACAAATATGACTTTCTTCTATTTACATATGGTACATTATTATTTAAAGTTTGAAACAGTTTTTTTAATTTCCTAATTCTGAAAAAAATCTATTTTATGATTTTTGCATAAATCATCTAAAGGTGTCTTGGTTCCATACTTTATTTAACGGGAGATTATTGGTAGTACTTACACATCATTAAAATATTCACGAAGCCCGCAAAGTGTAAAAGTATTTATGTGGGCTCATTTAAGGTTCTAGTTTTTAGTTTAATTCAAAATCCTGTTTTTTGAGTCTGTGTGTTACGCACCTTTTGAGTCAAAGTACCTTATTATGTATCGTTTATTTACTATAAGTAACCTGAAAATAATCTATGGCATTTTTAGATTGATAAATGTGGAGGGTAGAAAATAAAGGAAAGAAAGGATCGAAAAGAATGAGAATAAAATACATATTAATTGCTAAATAATAATCCAATTTAAAATTTGTATTTGTTTCAATTAAGATTTAGAGTGAGAATTCACCTTTTAATTCCCTTCTCCATATTTTTATAGTTTAGAAAGAATAAATCAATTCAATTAATTAACTCAATACTGGATGGGTTGGGCACTGGGTACTTTAACTACAAAGTGATAGACATATAATAAATATAGTGATTATGAGGTGCAATAGAATAAGTAACTCCCAGAATGACTGTGACGATCTATTTTTTTAAGGAACTTGATCAGGACGTTTCTGCTTTCTTATTTCTGTGGAATTGTTTTCAATTTCTACGTTTTCGTACATTACAAATGATAAACTTTGATCTTGATGAAATGTTTCACATCATTTTGCGATTTTGCCTATAAAAAATATATGAAAGATTGACACTCGTTAAAAGTTGAATTATAAAGATCGACACGTCAATATAACACCTGTACCTTACGTTAACCCAGAATTTAAAAAGATACTTAATAGTATATATAATATACACAGTTTAATTGTTTTTGTTGGCAAACTATACTTTATAAATCATCTTTACAATCCACGCAAACCGCAAAGTAAAAAAATACCAGATTTTTTTTTCACCAGATCACCACTTGTGCATCTCTTGACAGTGTGCTAGATAAGGTTCGCAATGTGAGTTTATTATCGATGCATCGTAAAGCGTTTTCATAAGAAAATGTAAATCGCAATACTAATAATATTCTAATTCTATTTATTGAGCATCATTTACAATGATGATAATATGTGGACTTGGTGGAAAATCCAACATTCCATGAGTGTGTTTTCACTCGACGTTTTTTGATTTTTGCAAAGTAGTAAAATCTCATTTTTTGTAACACCAAAATGGTGCTAACTAACCAGTCCAGAGATATAAATGTTCTTTTGGAGGAATGAATAAACTTGTTTTTTTTTACAGGAAGGAATTTTTTTTAAATTTTAAATGGTGAATCAGGGTATCAAAAAATATACCAATCCAAGTATTATTGTTGCGTTAATTGGAAACAAAATTAGAAACATGAGTTTTTCTCCTTTCCCTTAGCTGCATGCGCACAAAAATCCCCAAACATGTAAATAAAATTAATGAAGGTTATTTAAATATGAGACATTATATGAAAAAACTCGGATTCCCTTTTGCGATTCTAGAGAAAATAGCCTTAATTCAAGCTTCCTCTAATAAACTTACAAGATACATACGATTTTGGATATTTATATTTCCCCAGCGTCTTAAATATAATTGAAAAATAATAATAAAATGTAATAGAAAATAACGTCGAGATTATTATGGATGGTGAATATTATTTACAAGTCCATCTAATACGCATACAATATAAATAATTTCGATTTTTTTCCAAAGATTATAATTTATAAATGACTTTTTAAGGACGCGATTTGTCAATGAAGTTACTCACTTGTAATAAGAAGACGATAATAATGGCTTGGAGAGATTATATTTAATTTAACTGCTAAGTGAATACAGAAAGATATTAAAGAATCTTTTCAGCTCTACTTTTTGGTGAGGTTAGGGTAAAATAATTTAATCATTCTTTTATTACAATAATTTATTTTTTGCTGTTCGTTACTCATTGTTTGTATTTCAAAATTGTGATGAATGCTATTATATTTATATCGTTTAAGTTTTTTTGAGTTCGTAGCTGTTGCGATGAATTTGTTTTTTGAAACTCTACCAAACTGTATTGCATACATAATCGTCTTTTTAAAAAACTAGAAACTCGTTTCTCTCTCTTTCATCCTATCCCTTTGAAAACTGAATTTCATTTCGTTTTTACCATGCTTCATTCAACTCCTCTGACAAAAGCCTTTTTTTGTTTTGTTGCACTTGTGAAAGGAACGAAATGGCAAGATGCGATATATTATGTAATGGAACGACAAAATTGTACTGATTTACAATAATTTAAATTGATTCGTTCTGAAATTTCTTGTTTACAAATGTTCGTGAGTCACTGTATTCAACTCTTGATGATCTGATTTAATCTCTCTCTTAATTCTGACGCGTCTTGTGTTTTTTTTTAAATTGCGCTCCTAGTCTAACTGAAAAAATCTGTTTTCTCTTTTTTTCGTGACTTTATTGATTCAACGTTTTTATCTTCAGTCTCGTTTTTGTTGTTTTAGATCATTGAGTCTGTTATCTTTGTCATTCTTTCCCAATCAGTAGTCATTATTAGTCAACTCGTATTTAATGCATTACATTTTTCTCCTTTTTTCCTGATTCAAAACATCGTAATATTTCTTTTTAAAAATCGTTACAATTCAATCGCTTAGTTGGTTTTGCTCGTTCTAATAAGTTCTAATTTGTAAAGCTAAAAAAGACCCAGAATGTGGTATTGAAATTTCGTTTTAGAAAATTATATTTTCTTTACTAAAAATCGCATTCTAATTTTACTTACTTAACTGTAAAGGGAATTGGTTTTGTTAAAAATTGTACCCTAATTCGGACATCTTGCAGTTTTGCAACATTGATATATAATGCTTTTTCGGTCCTAAAGATGGATATGATGTGTGTGTTAAATTTCAATTTGATGATTAAGAGAGCATTAATAATGAAACAGCTACTTAAATATTATTATCGTTTTGCCTATTTATTTATTTGTTGTACTCTGTCAAGTTACGTTAAAATAAACTTTCTTGTATCAATACATGCACAATTTGAAGTTCACAATTCTTTAAATCTATGTCAATAAGTGATATATCATGCAATTAAGTTAGCATTTCGTGGATTATTTCTTCATGGCTCCATCATATCAAATATGCGTTTTAAATGCATCATTGTTCATAATTTACATCTACTAACAAAACAATATAACAAAAAACGCTGTTTTAGTAAATATTAATCGCATTGGCGTGCGCTATTTCATTCGTATTCTATTCATACCATGCGAGTCCTGCCTTGTAACACCAAGACGTTTCTTTTACCTATTACCTGTGATCGAAATTCAAAAATGCCTATGACTATATTTAATCAAACTGTATTAAAATACATACAAACACGTAGTCACAAAGTCATTAAAAATTACACGGTAAAATGTTTTATTTATGGAAGTAAAACGTGGAAACACTTCGTATTATTGGTTCTATTTAATAAAACGAGGAAATACTGAACAGCGAATAAAGTAAAATAGTATGCACCATTCGTACGGACTAGTATTCATCAATAAATAAAAATTCTTGTATATAGTTCACACAGAATATTCGAAACTCTTCTTTCATCCCATAACAAACGGTGGAAATAAAATAAAACAACGATATAATTATAATCAACGAGAAATTAAATTAAGGAACCAAGTTATCCATTTGTTGGGCTTAACGTATTGGAAACTCGCTAAAGACTTCGTTTTCATACTTCGTATTCACCTTCACCATCATACGAAGCAAGCATTTTCTGCTCGTCCTCTGCACTCTTCTTTAGATCAGTCTTTGACCTGAAAATAAATAAAAAATTGAATGTCTTTGAAAGATTGTTTGACAAGTATATCGAGCAATTTGGAAATACTAACGTTGACGGAAATTTTCGACGGTGAAACTCCTTTTCCATATCCAACTGTTGGACTTTGGTGTAAGCGGCGCTGCCAAGGAGAACTATCCAGTTGGACGCCCACCAAGTAGTAGATTTCTCATCATTATACATCCAAACCGCAATGACGGTTTGAACACAAGCTTTAGCTGTACCAGAGATGTTATGAGTCAAGGCCGACGTCACCTACGAAACATCAAATGAAATTAAGTCAATGCAACTTGACAATAACTGCAATCTCATTTTTGTGGTACTACATTAGTTTACCTTGATTTGTAAGCCAGTGATAGATCCTATACTGACGCCACATAAACCCCCAATGACCATGAGCACCCAGAAATGAAATTCTTGCATTTGAGACACAAATATGATATGTGGTAGCTCTTTAAACATAAACATTAAAGGAAGGAAAAGCAAACTAGCGTTGAGATTATTATACAGCGTAACGGTCCATACGGAATTGTCCAGTGTTGGCAAAATCTTTTTCGTGTAAATTGCATTCAATGAGACAAAACAAGAAGAAAGAAGTCCAAAAACCACTCCATAAAATGTGATGCCTCCTAAAACACACATCAAATATTTATTAGTAATTCCTTCGTTATTTAAATTATAGAAGTTTAAAACTTGGACCAAATCTGACCTACCTGACAATCCCTCCTGGTCAACGCCGATTAAATATCCAATAGTGATCAACACACAGCATAAAATTGCTCGGTTAGAAACGGAAGTACCTTCATAATAAAAAAATCAAGAAAGTTTTTTGCTATCACTTTGTCCAATAACACGATTTTACTACCAAAACCGAGGACTTACGCAAAATCAAGAATGTGAAAGCCACATTAGTCACAGTCGTCAAAGAACGAGCTAAATAATAAAATGCAACGCCAACATGCTTCAGACACAAATTGTTGAAAGTAATCATTCCACCAAAAACCACTCCATAAAATGTGATGCCTCCTAAAACACACATCAAATATTTATTAGTAATTCCTTCGTTATTTTAATTATACTTAAACCAAATCTGACCTACCTGACAATCCCTCCTGGTCAACGCCGATTAAATATCCGATAGTGATCAACACACAGCATAAAATTGCTCGGTTAGAAACGGAAGTACCTTCATAATAATAAAATCAAGAAAGTTTTTATCTATCACTTTGTCCAATAACACGATTTTACTACCAAAACCGAGGACTTACGTAAAATCAAGAATGTGAAAGCCACATTAGTCACAGTCGTCAAAGAACGAGCTAAATAATAAAATGCAACGCCAACATGCTTCAGACACAAATTGTTGAAAGTAATCATTCCGACAAATACAATTGACAGCGGCAAAGTCTAGACATGTGCACAAAAATCAAAAGTTTTTGATCAGGCCCCAACCAGTAGCCCACGCTTATTTTTAATTCAAATTATATCTTACCTTAATAGCATTTTTGAAATTGATTTCGATAATGGGAAAGTCGATTCCAGTCACAGCAGAAAGACATCGTCGGCTTTTGGTAAGAAGTACACACACCAAGAAAGTAAATACACATTGGAACCAAGTAACAAACATGGGAGCATCAAAATCTTGTTGTTGACTGAGGAGAGACTTGTTCACGAACACAGTCCCAATAGAAATCACCCTGGAACGAATAGAAAAATAAAATAATCATTTAAATGATTAGTGAATGTTATTTAACTCGATTTACAATTTACAACACATTTCATTGCTCAAATCAACTACATAATTTAATTTAATTACCATACCAGTAAGCTGCGACTACACCAGCGATGTACATGTACTCCCGACATAACGCATTATCCCTCCTTCCTCCACGGTTGAATCCAAATGACGTCATCTTTACGCCTATGATGTTTTCATAAACTTTGGACAAGACCTATTTAAAATTTTAGTTGTCATTTTACTTACGTTAAGTTCATGTAACTAACCTCAATCTGTCAATCTACGAATGATTTATGATAAAAACCATGGCTTTCGAACTTAAACAAAATTGTCGCTTCATAAGTAGTAGTACGAATAGTATAGGAATAGTATGTCCACACAAATAACTGTATTATTATAATTATTTGGTATTGTGTACTTACTGAAAAGATTTAAATCAAACCAAGAGGCTCACAATTTGAGGTTGACTATTGACACGTCACAACACTATATGCTTTAATGCGAAAATTGTTTTATTCCTTTAAAACTTTCCAAGCTAATCCCCAATGTTGCCTGGTAAACAAAAAAATTACATTTGCAACTTTGTTCCACTTATGGAACAACGAGTGGAATGACAATTTCCCTGGCTAAACAATTGCAACATTTTGAACAAAAACCAATTGATTTGCTAAAACTACACAAAATTAATATGTGCAATGTTGCAATGCACACGTATTCCTTCAGTAAACAATTTGAATAAGCATTTCCTATTGCATTAAACAAAATGACCAGGTAATATCCTCAAAGTTTGCTTCAAATAGACCAAAAAACTAAAAATCGATTTTTATTGACACTTGAATATTATGTAAAGGTAAAAACACTACACAAACAAGCAAAATGTGCTGCTGCAGAGCAGAACGAAGACTTTACATATGACATAGGTTTGTGGTGATGATGGTGACTGTTTTTATGCTGCCGGTTTATCAGCCAAAAAATATGGCCCCTACGCCTCTGAAAGTTTGCTGTTTGCACGAACGCATTGTTTATATGTTCATGCAGTAATGAGATAATAAGAATAACTATGCATTTTGAATTTTTAAAATTAACTTATTATTATAATAGGTTTACATAGAATTTCCTCGTAATAATTTCGATAGTCATCTTAATGCCACATCCCCCTTTTAAAACGGATGGAAAGGTTTTTTCGAAAGAAGGAATGACATATCCCACGCCAACCGCGAGATTGGCATATTTGCGATTTTCGGATACCAGATTTTTAGGCATTTGTGAGTGTTAAGCGCAAATCAGGGTTAACGAGATAAAAAA
>JAHZMX010003996.1:0-16172 GCA_027743895.1 Seira musarum
GTCTTCGACTGATGATGGGATCGATGGAGGTTAGCAGCTTATCTGCTGTATCAATACGAAAGATATCCATGGCCGCTTCTGGTGCACTGCATACCCCAACCCTACATGACAAATGATGGTGGAGTGGCTGGGCAAATAGAGTATCCTCTTGAAATCAGGACGCAGGGAGTTGTCAAGGACCTTTATTTCGGTCTTGCTGAAGCACCTGAGTCGCAAGGGGAAGAACACAGTGAAGGAGAAAAATGTTTTCATGGCATCTAACGTTGGAGAGAGCTGACTCTGCAGGATGTGTTGGAGGGCGGAATCCGGCTCAAAGGTCATGAGACAGGGGCTTCCCAAAAAAGTTGGCACTTCACCATCACGGAGGAACATTATTGGAAAGCCTTCGATGGTGAGTTTGGTTATACGTTCAGGTATTCTTCCGATGAAGTGGCAAGTGTCGCGTTTCCTGGAGTTTGGTAGGATGAAGATTTGCCTTCCTTCTATGACAGTCCTTCGTTAAAGATCGGCTTTGTGCTAGGAGTGTTAGGTCATTGGCGTAGAAGAGGATAGCATGTCGACCCTATAGTGTGCATTTCTAGGTTGAAATTGACCACTAAGTTAAAGAGGATGCGGCTAAGGGGATGGGATTGGTCTTGCCGAAGGCGGTGGTGATGGTGGTGCTGGGGGTGGTGGCTCCAATGTAGATGTTATTAACGAGCTCAATGAGCTTATATGCAGCTCCGTGGTGATGGAGTACTCCAGCTGGGACTTAATTGGGCACAGATCCAAACGCTACCAAAAAGTCAAGCCAGGCAATGAAAAATCGTTCCTGAAGGTGCAAACAGATAGTGCTGAAGGATGAAGTTGTGCTAGAACATCCCATCAAACAAATGGATGTCTTTTTATGATGGAGACAGGATCTCATTTTCCAATGGTCACGAGGTCAGGCGTAAGGTAATGAGACCTGAGAAGAACTTATAGAAGGTTCTAACTATCGAGATAGGCTTCTTGTTGCAGAGGTCGGCTGTGTTTCCTTTCTTGTATATGTAAATGATGCGGATAGGTTACCAAGCTGGGGGAATCCTTACATATGAGACAGATTTTGATGATGGCTGTCAGAAATTCCGTTAGTGTCTATAAACGAGCCTGTCATCCCCGGTGCGGTGTTTTCAAACTTCCGGAGACAGTACACTACCTTTTCCGCGGCGAAAGGTTCCATGCTCACTGGAATGGTGTTATCCCCAGCCTGATAGAAGGTGGGGTCCATCTTCTCCAGGCCTCGTCGTCGCCTGCAGAACTCTTCTACTCCCACGAGTGGTACCTCAGAGGGGATAGACTCCTTTCCAAGGATGAGTCTTATGGCCCTCCTACTGTTGCTATTATACCTGCAGTCATCTACAGGTGGAGGACGACGTTGCTGCCGTTGCCGTTGTTGTGGTTATTTTTTTCGGATTTTTACCGCAGCTTGTGCCGCTGTTGTAGTCTCCTCCAGAAGATTTCAAATGTGCTCCCAGCATATTTCTGATTGCATTTCCTCCCTGAGGAGTTCACGCAGCTCGAACTGAAACTGATGCGGGACGCTCCTGTCCTGGAAGTGAATATGATTGAGACTGGAGCTGCTGATGGAGTGGGTAGCTTCACAAGCTGGGGGTTCTCATCATCTTTTTCCTTCTCTACTTGTTCTTCATGGGAGGACTTCTCATCCGATGTGCCAAACTAGTATCCGATGAGGATGGTGATGGTGAATTTGGCAGACTGGGGCTTGCTTCAGTACCCCCAGCCTGACTCAGTCTGTTGCTCTCGGTGTAGGAGAACCAAACTTTGAGTTCAGTTCCGGGGTTGGTGATCCTGGGTGCGGACGCTAATCGGGCGAGCAAGATGGGATGGACGAGATGGTAGTGGTTGAGGATCTTCAGATGGAGGGAGATTAAGTGCAGGAGGAGGGTTCGGATAGGGTGCCTCAGCTGGAGGAGGAGCTCATCCAACCAAGCTGGTGATGGTTGTGGGGCTGTAGATACTGGTGTTGCTTCTAGTGCTGATGTGAATTTGATGGCTATTCATTAATGTTGGGATGGAGCTTGCTGGGCTGCTCGCCTTCTCCCTAATTCTCTTGATATGGATGGAGCTACTGATTGCGTTGGTGGTTGGGGAGGGACCAGACCATTAGCCTATTTCTTGAGAAATTAGTTTTTATGGCTCCTCAGGTGGTTGCCGATGCCTTTTTTGGAGTTGATGGAGCGTTGTCGTCCTATATCGGGGCATTTGTATCTGCCATCTCCTTCTTTAACAGTAGCTACCTCCACTTTTTTGTTGGGGCAAAATCTAATGTGGTTGGATACCCCAGTTGGCATCTCCGTAACAGCAAAGACATTGGTTGATGATGGTGAGGTAAGAGAGCTGGTGCTTACTTCCTAAGTGGCGGATCTGACGCTGCTTGCTCTCATACCAGACTTTGCAGGTGTAGCTGGAGTCTGCTACACCCCGCCTCGGCGCAAGCAACGGTAGGTGGGCACCTTGCCTTCTCTGGTCAGCTGCGTAGTGGTGGGCTTCTCAGATTGACGTCCCAAAGGATTCTCGAGGTCAAATCCGATTTAAAAAAAACGAACCTCCTTCTCACCACGCTAAACTGCAATACAAAAATTATTTAGTTATTTTGGGTTTGAAAGTTCTCCAGTTTTTTTAAATTTCTGTAAAAGCCACCGGTTCAGGGCAACTGAGACGACGAGGGTCGCCCGAGTAGATTTAGGTTAAAAAATAAGAACAGAACAAATTAGCGGGCAGGGATTACTCCCTTGGATCTTTAATCATTGCTCGCACTAGCTTGCTGCAGTGATGTAACATCAATATTGTCTGTTTTGTTTCTGTTTTTTTTTGTATTACTCTGAGCAGACACGACCAGATACAATTGTCAATAAAATCACCTAACCTTATACTCGCCTGGCACAAAAATGCTGACTTGCTATGGACTATTTTCGCATTAAATATAGGTTATTATATTATTATCGCTAAGTATTTTCACATTAGGCCAATCGCTGGTTCGGGAATCCTATCAAGAGATTTCCTGGCATAGAAATAAGGCAAATTAGCGTGCCAGTATTAGTGACACGAACATAGCAAGGAACAAAGCTTCATTAAGGTGTACCTTTAAAAGGAACTATAGGTAACGGTGCGATTAAATAAGCGTCGTTATAAGGCCCATAAGAAACAAACCACGGAGCCTTAGCTAGCATTGGCCCGGCCCGAGCGTGCAGCCCCTACGCGCACATATTTGTATTATACAGATTGTACTTGCATTAAAAATGTGTTATCATGTCAATTTTGAGTTATTTGGGAGGAATCAAGGGTTGCCAGTCCGACTCTTATTAGTTCGGCTTATGAATTTTCCTAAAAGTCTAAAAATTCTAATTTTTTAAATTTTCATTTCTAAAGCTTTTGTGTAAATCAACCTATAATATACGTTTGATCAACCTAGAACTTTCACTCTTAAAGGATGGAAATCTTGAAAAGCAGTTTTCCATAATATCTAAAAAATATGGAATATTCTATTTCTGAATAGTATAATAACTATAATCCTGAACATTGTTTTTTCCTTCTTTTACTGCCGGTAGTTAACTTTACTATTACGAATCGTAAAAAGTATAACACATATAAATATTATCAAGAAAGTATTACTGGATTCCGAGGGCAAAAAATGTCCTAGAATTCACGGTGTTGCTCTGACCTTTTCAGAAATTCAAATGGCTTTGATGAGAAAGGGCATATCCAGTTCAGGCCATGACGACGAGAGATGAATTTTTGCCATCTACAAGATCCTCACACACAGTGAGCTCGAATGCCCTGAAATAAATAATGGAATGATTTATGGCATAAACTATTGCTGATTACAATATTCCAATTGAAAACTACTTAAGCTAACGTTGTCAAACAGAAGAGAATGCCCACGTCATCGTCATTACATCTGGTTCAGCTTAGGAAATGGATACATCCATAAGTCCAGTCCTTTGACGGGGGTGATGAGAAGGTCTTACAGCAACAACAGCATCATGCGCAATCGGAAGAGTAAGTACGCCTAGCCAGGACAACTTAATTCAAATGTGCACTACTGTGAATTTAGAAGACACAAATAAAAAAATAAAAACAGGTAAACTGAGGGGTAAATTATTTATTTGGTCTGCATACCCTCTGACCAAAAATTATCCGTTCTCTAGTATGCATGACATGACGTGATACGGCATAAAGGTTCATTTTTGTAATTGACACTGCGTCCTGGTCCAGCTCATATCTTGCACGTCTCTAGTCACTGCAAACTGTAATCAATTTAAAACATTCAATTAAATTAGAAGCCTCCAAATACGTCAATGAAAATAAAACATGAAAAAGACGTCTTAAAGAATATAACCATTATAATAACGGATTCGACTTACTAAATAATTTTTTCATAGTCACCAAGAGAATGTGCGTCATTTAACCCAACTAAAACCGGATAGAGTAGGTAAAATGATGAGGTAGGAACAGTAGTGGAACCGTAACATCGTAAACGCACGAAATTCCATGTGAAGCTAAAATGATTACATAAAAATTTTTATGACCCACTCAAAAATAATGAGGATAATTGGACTACATTGAAGACTAAATATTTGAAATTGATTTTTTTGTCTCTGACCCCTGGCCTACTTACCAAATACGCGCTGTTCATTGTACTGGTGATTACGGTGAAAGTACGCTGTAAATCCGTAATTCACAGTTCTCCTCGTAATGCAAACACCGCGTTTGCGTTCCTGTAAAACCACAGATTTTTTCAAATTGTCATTAAGCTAAATTAAATCTGTAGGAAAGGAACGCAAAAGAAGCTGCTTATTACGACTCTTGAATTAGGGGTTAACCAAATCCGTTATTCCACAATTTAGTATTAAGTATTACATAGAATCAAGAATGATAGTGACATTTTCTGGGAATACCCGTTATCTCCTTTACTGATTGTAAATTTAAAAAACACCAATTGTGACTACGACCGGCTCACCTCACTCCACTCCACTAACAATAAAAATTGAACAGCACAAGAAGCAAAAGCTTCCATGAATTCTAGGGGATTGGAAAATACGGACAAGCAGGTCAAAATATTGTTTTCAATTTTAATAACCGTAACAAATTTCAGCCTCAAAATGAATTAGAAATTTTAACTGTCCTTACAAAAAATATAACCTAACACTTCTTTTATGGCTTTACAGCTTATTATTATTATCTTGTCTATGAAATTGAATCGAGAGCTCACCATGGCTCAGGTGAGAAAACAAGCTTGTAGAGCTGGAGAATCAGTCTCATAAGTTCACATTAGCGGAGCTTTTTCTTCACAGCACAGGGGCAACAGGAAAAAAATTTCCTCCTCTTTAATGTTTTTCTACTCCTTCCTTATGGTTTTGATATAATGCTGCTTGACTGTGACTGCAAGTGAAGCAGACTTTGTTCATTTTCAACTTCATGCATCTACGCATTAATAAGCGAAAGTAGCTTTGTGAAGATGAGAAAATTCATGGAGATGGACCATAAGTGGTATTTGACACTATCCGGGCCATGGTTGATATTTTTTGAGTGGGGTTTTTATTAGCAAAAGAGGGTTCATCTAGATTCATTTACAATTTAAAACAATAAATTATTAACGGATTTTACTTACTGCAAAATTTTTGTTGCAAAGGACCAGAATAATTCGCCATTAAAACTGCGCGGAGGAGTAATGCAACAGTAAAATAGATAGATAGCACCGAATGGAGAAGAAATGTGAGTGAGAACAGACAACACCCAAGTCGGTTTGAAATAATAGCATTATCTGCTATGAACCATGCATTGTGAAGGAATGAAACTAATGTGAAGGAGGAAGAATTATAATTATTATTTGAAACAAGCTGTTACAAGGACACATTTTTTAGTTCTCTACTTATTGAATACGCCCTGACAATGCAATTGATTGTGGAAAGAGCAAGGTCACTTCAAAACCGTAAATCAAAATTAAACCAAGAAAGTCTTCATCTTCACTCCAACGGCATTCAAATGAACTGAGAAGGTCACTGTCCGCACAACAAATGTAACGGATTCCAATTACAAAACCGAGTAAAAAAAATTAAATTTTAATTACGATTACTGCCAAAAAAAGAGAATTTTTTGTTCATTTGGAACTGCACTGCAGTCATGAGCAGCAATTTAATAAATACTTTAAATTATTGGCTAAAATTATTATTACTAACTTATTGGCTTTTACATTTTTGGCTCAGTTCAGGTGAGAAAAAAACGTGCGGAGGATCAGATCAGTCATATGCGATCAGATTAGCAGGGCTATTTCTTTTCATCAGTTCAGAGGCAAATCGAACAATTTACTACTCTTCTCTTTGTCTGTATTCTTTTCTTATGGCATTGCAATACAACGGCTGTGATCGTGGTATGATCGTACTTGATTTAAGAGTATGCGAGTAAATCGGACTTTGTTCATTTCCTTTGCAGTGATTTCTATAATCCACAAGCAAGCGAACTATTAAAAGTATAAGAAAATCATGACATGCAATTCAATGATGGTCTATTCCGAAGCACTCGCATGGCCCTTCCTGAGAATTTTATTGAAACTTATCATCCTCAAAACTGACTAAAAGAATCTTACCGAATCCGTTATAATTACGACGGTACTAGTAAAATAGTATTTAAATACCGTCAAATGAAATATGACCGTGTAAGGGGAATACCTTTTCATTTCCACTTATTTTTCTGGCTCGTCCGCACTCAACCAGTCGAGTAAAACAATGCATGTACTTTGTTCACATCATCATCATCATTGCACGCACTGCCCAGTTTCAGAGAAAGATTTTCTGTTCCTTCTTGCTCGCAGTTCGGAATTGGAATAAGAAGGGTTGAGAGATGTGATGCTGGTATTTATGTGAAGTGCTGGGGTTGAGAATGAGTTTTTTTTTGTGCAATAACTCAACTCACTGGTAACTTAAACGAGGGGAGTACATAACGTAATAGTTACTTGGTGCAGCTTCACATCAAAGCAAAATAACTATGATATGATCATTGGCATCCTTTTTCTCATATTCAAAATAATATTTCGTTTCTCACATGAGGCAAAATTATTATGTCAGCTCTCAATTTACTTCCAATTGACATAATTATGCTGAGAACTTGATTATTTTTTTTAATTCTACTTCTTTACACGACATGATAAAGTTCTAGAAAATGACACTCCGACGCTCTGAATTAATTTCTTGCACGTCACTGAGCTGTTGATAATTAAAAAAAGAACCTCTGACAGTTAGAATGCCATTTCACAATAGATTCGTGAAAATCTTATTTTGAGGACACGCAGGCATAAATCTCATTCCAGTGGTATTTCGATTGAAGTTCCGTCATTTCTTTCAATTTACTTATTTTAACTTATGGTTCTCCCAATCCGTTTGTAAACATAAACATGACTATGCCATAATTTTAAAAAACCACTCGAAAAACATATTCATTCCTTCAAATAAGATTCGACTTACAAATACTGCAAATACTTCTTTCCGAAAACTGGATACATCGAAAAATGAACTCAGTAAAGTACCAACTCAAAGAGTTCTACAAAGTCGTTATAATTGTTATGCACTTTTAAGCGACACAAGCACGAAGAAGGATACAACTACAAAATCCATTATCTTTAACTGACGAAGGTTATTGTTATTCTTGCATTCAATTTAATGAAACACGTTTTAACAATCCGAACGAATGTGACAATAGCAATGACACGCTCACCTCACAATCAAAACTGAATACGTAGAAGCAACCATAACTGTACTTCATGACATTGGGTCAAGCAAGTCATTTCAAAGGTCAGGTCAAACTTTAATGCAATAATTGTTCAGGATTTAAATTTAAAATTGAAGTTTAAAATAAACTGGATTTACTGCTGAAACTTTCTTTTAAAAAAATGTTTCCTCCTACCTTTCCTCCATTTTCACTTCAACCACTTGCTTTTTAGAATATTATTATCATTTGGAAATCCAATTAGAGCTCACATATATGTAACTATGAAGAAAAAAATGTGTGGAGGAGCGGATCAGGCTAGCGGAGCTTTTTCTTATCACATGGGCACGGATAACTAGAACAGCGAAAGTGAATGATGCGGATTTTATTCACTTCAACTCTCATAGCGTCCAAACAAAACAGGTATAGTGAAAATGAGACATTGTAAAATCTGATGCTGAAGTTGAACCAAGCAAATATTAAGCAATTCCATTTCTCTCAGTTCCCACAAATGAGTTGAAAGAGTTGAATTTACGCATGAACAGCTCGATTCACGTTTGGGTTCTTCGTCATGGCTCAACTCAACGCACAACCCCGCAACTTCACATAAATACCAGAGAGCATCACATTTTACAAGCATTTTCATTCTGATTTCGAAGGAGTGCGGACGAGCCTGAAAAAGAGTAGAAAAAACTCCAATTCATGTCGTGTGCGTCACATCTGGCAAAATGCTCCTTTCTATTCACGTCCATACAAAACAAGCAATCATTGAAAATTCATTCCTAAACCAGTCTGAAACTTCAGAAGTGCGTCTCAGAATGCTCTAAACAGTTTCCAAAACACTATTTAGCTCGGTTGAATTAACTTTTATGATCCGCTTTAAGACAATTTATAATTGTGATTTCACTGTAAAAAGCGTAATTCGAAGCGAGCCGTTACAAGTGCATATTTGATTTTTCCTCGTGCCCGACTCACTCTATGCTCAGTGATCAGATATTCCTTGTCCAAATTCTTTAGCGCATTCAGATAATTTAAATACCAATTAAGACTCATTTTCAATCATTTTCTTTAAAACCATAACCCTAACCAGATTAATCTAGTTGCTTTGCTAATATCTAAAGAGACCTCGTTTCACCTTTTTGAACGTACTTGTCAAGGTCAAGCTTACCTCACATTACATTTTATCAAATTAAATCCGATGTCTTCAGCTCCAGTGCGCTGCATGGGAATGAGAAGGTCATAATTTGTCGTTGCCAAGGTTCAACAACACCTTTTAACACAAAATGAATTCAAAAATCGATTTTTTTACAGCTTTAACCGCGAAAAAACACTCATTTGATTTTTATTTTCTCCTTAACTGACATTGCCAAATATGATCAATTCAGTTGATAATAAAAAATTCTACTCAATTTTTTTCTTAATCTAATTTGGAATACAACGACATCAATGACAATCACAATTCTCATTCTGTCGTACTTCATTTCAAATGAAGTACGACTTCTGATGTTATGCTGAAACTGCGCGAAATAAATATGTATGTATTATACCATTCCCTTCTATCACTCCCCCATGAATTGGATTGTGAGTTCATGCCAGACCAACAACTCAACTCATTCACCAGCTTGACACTGACAGCACAACTCCACTACACATGTATGCCAGAATCACATTTTACAAACATTTTCGTTTAGGCCTCGACCTGTGAGCAAGAAGGAAGAGAAATTCATTCTCTGGTTTTGTACAAGAAAGCTATGATTTGAACATGCAATATGTATTTACACTCCACTCGATTAGATGAGTGCAGACCGACGAGCAAGGAAAAGAAAAGCTTCAATACTCACAGTTAAAAAGTTTATCTGTTTGATAGTCAGGCACCGGGAAACTCCCAAGAGAATCCCATATAGTCACAGTTACATAGTATAACTGTTGGTTATTAAGGTGCAGTGAAACTCTGGATAGAATCCCAGTCACCTTCATAATTACATTAACGTATAACTGCTTGTTATAATGGAAGTGGAATATTTTTCACAGAGAATCCTTGTCAATTGTGACGCTCCGAAGCAGCGCTTTTGTTATTAAGTACAGCAGTGGCAAATTCTTAGACGAATTCAAGTCATTGGCATGCATAATGTAGTATTGAGTATTAGTTAGCGCAAAGGTTCACCTTCGTTCATAGGTTAGTTACATTGTTCCAGAATTTTATTTTTACTCCAGCGCCTTTTTTAATCTGGTACCTTTTTTAAACTTGTGTACCGCATTATGATTGACTGATTCAGCTCTTAAAATGAAATGTGCCATGAAGGAAATAGCTCTAAACTTGACGAAATTGGCATGAAGAATTTAGCTATAGGACTTAAGAGCTAGCTTAGAGCCATATTCGTCATTTGGCTGCCCGGATAAACTTTTCTCTCAGATATGTGTGCGTACTTGCCAAAGCCGAGTCTGAAACACATTCATTCAAAAAACTCAATACATTTGTTAAAGTCCTTCAAAAATAAAATGAATAAATCCGGAGGATTCAAAAGGTTCCTCTAATTTTTTATAATAATTAGGACACCAACCAGGCAAATAGATGGATAATTTTTTTAACTCCCGTCACATGCCTGACTAACGAATTATTACGTATGCACTGGAATGCAAATTGTCCTGTAAAGAAAGATAGTAACCTATGAAATACACCATTTGTTTAAAAATTGGTCAATTTTCTGGGCAAGGATTGTTCGCTACAAACGACTCATACGTGTGCAGGCATGACGCTCACATAAAGTTTGCGTGGGAGAAGGAGTTCAAGGTGTTCATAGGTGACAGCTTATCGAACTTGAGAGAATATAAAAAACCGTGAAAGCAATTACCCAGCCGAAAACCTTATCGTCAGTCGCCAGTTACGGAAGCGGTGGGCAGAGACGGAAAAATTATACTGGGCTGGTTTGGCCTTCACCACAAATAACAGGGATCATAGAGATGACAGCCTAGATAGAGCTTACCAATCTTAGGCATTGAATTAATATTCCTTAAACTACATAACTAATGATTCGTTCAGTATTCAATTCCTAACACTTTACTGAACAGAAAATACTTCTTTATAATTATTAGTTGCTAGTAAGTAATTAAGACCGATGAAAATTCGCTGACGAAAGAACTGTGATAAAATAATTTACAAACTATTAATCCAAATACATAACCGGATAATATATTGGTGGTTGATTTGACATTAACGCCTAACCTTCTTTTGGACCCGTTGGAGGAAGTATTTCATACAAGCTAAAATTAAGCATTACTTGTTTACTTGCCTGAGTTGCAATTAAAATTATCATAACTCCTGATTCTACCTAGTCCTAATAATTATTGACATACACACATATAAATTTAGTGAGTCTATTGACACAGCATTGGTGTGGCCGCTTGGTAGGCATGATAGGACATTCAAATACCGTTGTCTTAAAAGTGCAATTAAATTTGGACACTCATCTTAAACATTAATCGATCATTATTTGAAATCCCATGATAAATTACCAAAGCTTTATTACCTCATTCACTGTCTATTCTTGCAGTTGCTGAGAAAACCTAGTACTTCAAACAAAGTTTAACATTTCCAAAATGATTACAAAGTTTCTTAAAAGCGAAAAAAGTGTTGCACCCATCCCATTAAAAATTCACAAGGACGGAGCCATTTACCCTGGACAACCATTCAGATGGAATAATGAGAAGTCGAGATATGAAGTGAAGATCACAAGAATGTCAAAATATTTCGTCCGTCTCATGCTTACATTCTTCTTCATTAGCTCATACTC
This sequence comes from Seira musarum, assembly GCA_027743895.1. Lineage (NCBI taxonomy): Eukaryota > Metazoa > Arthropoda > Collembola > Entomobryomorpha > Entomobryidae > Seira > Seira musarum. Next base: position 11,535 of record JAHZMX010003996.1, read on the forward strand.
GGTCGTGGAATTTGCCAGGAGGCAAAATATTGTCAACATGGCATATGCTTGTACCCTGTGCGGTCACTGTTTTGGAGCTGGTGTTGTCTTCAATACATTAATTAAAAACGCAGAAGAAGCTGTAGCTTTCATGAATGGTTGTCGCACAATTGAAAAACATTTCAACAGCAAAGGTAAAACCTTGAAGAATTCAAAAGTCATAGGTAAGTAGCTGTTCTAACTTTTGTTTTATGAATTCGTTCAGGAATAAAGTTGACCGGAAGTAAGACTGGGACTCTTCTAATGCAAGGATTTCGATTATCCGCGAGACTAATTTCTCTGGTGTACTCCGTTGGATCGTACGTAATTCCGTGTTTTCCGGTGAACTTTTTTGCTCCTCTGCTGACACAATGTAAGCCACCGAAAATACCACCTCAAATATCGTCACGGTGGCTGGAAGTAGAGATTTCATCTATGATATCATCCATTTTCTACTTTGGACTGTTCAATGTTGGCTTTTCTGGAGTGTCTCAGATTCTTCCTGGATTTTTGTTCCAACTTTCAGCTTTAAATGGCATTCAAAAGTACACAAAATTAATTCTTATTTTGTTTAAAAGATTTTTATGGAACATTAATTTTTTTCAGATGCTTGGAATTGAGAGGAAAACACGATACCATTTTGGCATATCGACAACTTCAATTGCTCAAATCCTTGTTCAATAAGTCACACAGTGGTGTACTTCTTGCACCTCTGGTAGCATTGGCAGTCGCGGAGGAATGCTGGGCATATTTGGTGGTTCGCGCGCCCAGTTCCGAAGTACCAGTGGCTTTCAGAATCGTGATCTTAGGATTACTGCTGGAAACGATTTGGATGACGTTAGTACTGTACGGCTATGCAGGTACAATTCACACCAACTCGAAAAGGATTTTAGCGAACGGACGCTACAATCTTGTGATATTCACCAATCCCGAATTAAAAAGGGCGCTTAGGTCTTGTCCACCGCTTAAGATTTCATTCGGAGCAAGTAACTATTTTGACAAGGCGACGAACGTGAAGTGCTTTGAGTTCTCTGTATTACGATTTGTTGACCTGCTCATTATGGAGAGACAATGGAAGATAAAATCTTGAATTTATAAGTATGGTCATCTGTCTGTTTTTAGTCAACTATTTAAAACATACGAAATTTTGAAACGCCTTGTATTGTAATCAACTATATTAAAGCAAATATTACATGTTATAGTCGTAATCGTAAAGGTACAAACATGGCTTTGATGGTGTTCAATTTCCGCTAATGAATGACATAATGAATATTCTGAACGAGTGAATCCATGTATTATTTTTTGAGTACATATGAATCAAAATTTATACTGTAGAAAATATTAATTAAATACTACGCATATTGCAGCCTTGCAGCAACGAAAAATTTTCCATTATATTTAAGCCGCATTCTTAGCATTCTCACACTTCCGGTGCTGATTAGCAACAGAAGTTGTAAGCATAGAAAATATTTTGAGATATATGCAGCGGCAGCACTCTTTGTCGACGACGAATAGTTTTAGGATCATAAGACTTAAAGGTAGTATCAAAACCATGTACACGGACGAACAGAATAGGAGTATAGGAAAGAGTTTATCAAAATTTATGTTATCCATTTGTAATACAGGTCTAGTGGATTGATCAAAGAGTGGCTGCTCACGTTCAAGTCTTTCTGCCCAATCTGCTCGTTGCCTAATAAAGTCCTTGAACCCACCCTCATGGAATTGCGATATTGTGGCACCCATCCACTGTCTATTGATCGTGTAAATACTGAAAAATTGTGGTTTCTCATCAAACTGCTCCGCCACAGGGTAGCATCTGTACCGTTCTCCATCTCCTACAAGTTTATGAATTTCCTGCTCAGCACTTCTAATCTGCAGTCCAACCGATTCCTTGCCCCATTTAAATGATTTTTTCTGCAACAAGTATTTCGCTTTGATCGTTTTATTACTATGGTAATAGTCCCAATCTACGTAGTGGAAACTGGTGTTGTAGAGATGGGTCAAATTTCTAACCCTAAATGTCTGGAGAAGGTAGTCCTGTGCACATATGTTGTTATATCCAGGACACAATCTCTTGTAGCCAGTTTCAAAGAGTTCTTTCAACGTCTTAATCACGTCTGGAGCGACATGAACTGACACTGTACTTGTGATATTATTTCCGTACAAGTTTCCCATGAAAAAGCATAGAAAGGACATGGAAACAAAAATGTACCTGAGTTTGTTCCTTCCACATTTTCCAATGTATTGCCCAAATACTAGAGCAGTATAATTGAAGAGGCAAGTTGTTCTAGCGGTTTCGCCAATTTTTGTAATTATTAAAAGCACAAAGCAATGAAACGAGAAAAGTCCAAACCATCCATTCCAGGAATACGGCAAAAGCCACAACAAAACAGCTTCCCGTGTTTCTGCGGTTGTTTTGGATGTTATTATTTTACAATACACACAAACAGAACCGGTAGCATCGGAAAAGTGTAATGATTCTTTTGTCACTAGATTTGGCTTCTTCAGCGTATACTTAAAGTATTTTCCAATGTATTGCCCAAATACTAGAGCAGTATAATTGAAGAGGCAAGTTGTTCTAGCGGTTTCGCCAATTTTTGTAATTATTAAAAGCACAAAGCAATGAAATGAGAAAAGTCCAAACCATCCATTCCAGGAATACGGCAACAGCCATAACAAAACAGCTTCCCGCGTTTCTGTGGTTGTTTTGGATGTTATTATTTTACAATATACACAAACAGAACTAGTAGCATCGGAAAAGTGTAATGATTCTTTTGTCACTAGATTTGGCTTCTTCAGCGTATACTTAAAGTGTGCTGGCAAGATACTACCAATCAAAAACTGAGTGGTGGGTTCACGTTTCATAAACCAACGGTCTAAGAAGGCATTCGATCTTTCCAAAGTAAAGTTATGCTTTTGACATACGTAATTAGAAAGCAGCATTTCATCGTTACAATGACGAATATTCTTCGACCTTGTTTGAAGATATATGGGGCAAAGCGGCTTATGATTTGTCTCAGCCAAATAATACATCATGTATATCACCACCTGTAAGCGGATCCCCCCTGCATTGTGATACAGGTACTTGTGAAAGTCTAAGGGAATTTTTAGTAGATGCCAAGGCACTTTTCCTTCCCTACTAATGTATCCACTCCGTACTGGCGCAATTTCCAATTTTTTTGCCTTCAAATGAAATAGTATTTTTGCAGCTGGAATGTATTTCACACGAAATGACATAAATGTCTCAAAATCGTGTCTTAATTCGTGCGTTTCGGAAATAGTGAAGGTAAGAAGATTTCGTGGACTTAGTGACGCATCACAGAACCTATTATGAGCATTTACTGTGCTCAAGTTTGTCCAAGGTCCAAGCAAAATGCTAAATGGAACTCTGTATCTGAAGTACGTATTGTATCTCATTGGTCGATGAAATTCATAGGAACTACTTGTAATGACTCGCACTACAGATACCGCCTGAATAAATTCGCTAGAATAATTAGAGTACGAGTGGATTACAAATAAGTAGTTCCCATCTTCGTGCATTACGTTTTCTAACAAGTAAGTATTAGCCAAGGTTGCTGTTTTATCCCACAACGCACTTTCTTTAATTTGAGAATTAGTCAGATTAAGTCGTATAAACAGAAGTGCGGCTATAAAGGAAATGGAATAATACTTATTTGAAACATTGATTACCATAGTGATGACAGCAAAAGAATTTCTTTTCAAAACTTGAAGAATTCCTTACAATGCCGGTTGACTTTTTGGAGTAAAAATAAAAGTTTTTTGCGGATAACTATAAGATATTTCGGGAGGTAGCAGGATGTTGAAAAAGTGCACTAGTGCTGGAAAAATCACTTTTTTAGGCAATGCGGCTTTCTTTTCTGGATGAACCAAATACTGCCTGAAATATGTAAAACTTCAAAGTGCGTAGAGAACTGTTTCCTTTCAGCTAACGGCAGCTAAGTCAGTGGAAAATAATGATAAGCTATTATAGAACAAAAAAATTCAAAGTTACAGACACTATACGTAGAAAAGAAACTTGGCGTCGCGTACGAGAAATGTCTTTAACATATTGATGTTCCGTGGTGTGCGCGTGGCAACCTTCAATTTTCTTAATTATGTTCAAACGAACTATTTGTACGCCTTGCGAGGAGGAATAAAGCCGATACAATTTCTAATGTAATTGATTTTTTGTTGACATTAACGTGTACGGAGGCAATGTTGTTGACAAAGGGATCACGGCATACCCGGTAAAGGACAGCATTCGCTGTCGTTGCAACATAAAGTGCGTATGCATGTCGAATCAAAGCAGGTTTTTAAATGAGATCCCGAAGCATAACGCGAACTATTTTACGGCGACTATTCAAAGGTTTTCTGGGCGATTGCTAAGAACAAAGATGTACCTTCACAGTCTCCCAAAAAAATTAACAAAAGCAGTGGTTTGAAAATATCTTGATTGCATTCGATTAGATTAGATCAGTGATGTTTTGTAAGTTCACTCACGAGGAAAGTACAAGGTCGATTGCTCTCAGATTTTCAAAGTGTTAACATAGGTGGATAGCCCTTGAAAAATTATATATTTGTGCCAAGTTTTACTTGACAACGCTCAGCCAATTTGGAGTA
>JAHZMX010003997.1:0-66900 GCA_027743895.1 Seira musarum
AGTTAATTTTTGATAAGGGAGAGTGCCTTCCCCTTAACAAGATAGCTAAACTGATAGTAAATGACTGTAAGAAGACGGAATTAGGATGAGAATCAAAAATACTTCATTAACCAATAAATAATAGGTAGGATAAACACTATTCGGAATGTAAATATAATATAACAATGTTTAGAATTTATTCTGAGAGTACCCTGTGCATTAATGTATACTTTGTAAAATGTTTTTTATGATTTTAAGATGATTAATTATTTAAATATTTTTCAAACATTTAACAATAATAAAAACAGTAAAAACTAAACCCTTGATTAGCTAGCTTTACCAACCGATCGGTTTTTCTGACGGAAATATTGCAAAAATGACCACTGTGCAGGAAAAGGATTGAAGCCAATTTTTCTTTTGCTTAGGCTTTCAAATCTACACAGCTTATGCTGTTGACACGTGGTCAAATATAATTACCCAGTTATCTTTTAAAAAATCTAGTAATGTGGTATGCAGAATCAGTCACGACGGAGAGCCATTCACATCTTGATCTTGTGAGCAGATTCTTATGCAATAAAAATAATACTTGTAAAATAAATAAAACAACCTCTTACCAACTCTTACGTAACAGTGACATCAATAACACAATATTTTTATAACTTTAACTTAACACCGTTATAAAGAACACGAGACCGCTATATCGAGAGTAGAAAGTAGAGCCAAGTCAATTCCAAACGTCAAAACCAGTTAGGATGTAGAAAATTCCACTATGATTCAATTCCAGAATATTTGACCTCAAAATAGTCCTATTACCCACGATGTGACCTCCGCAACGGATGGTTCAAAGTAAATAACGGAACGGTACAGGAGAGTACGGTTAATACAGGGTAATACAGGGTGGCTATGAGAATAGCAAAAAACGGCAAATTCACACATGAATCCCACATAAACTATGTTCACTGAAATGCACCATGATGAATTATTAATGTTCACCTTACCCCAATTAATGGACTATATGAACTTAAACTTTGAACTTAATTACAACCAATTTCTCGGTGCGACTTAAACTAAAACTCCTAAAAAAAACAAATGAAAAACTTGAATTTACGAAGGTAAAATTTTTCGCTATTACTAGAGTGAATGTTTATTGGGTACGGCTACAGCTATTCACATTTAGTTTTCCCCCGGAAACAATGCTCCAGAAATTTTGGAAATATTTCTTTTAAAAAATATACCTTCAAAAACAGTTATTCACATCAGTAATTAACAGGCAATATCAAATGACAAATCAGCAAAACCCTGTTGATGTGATTGCAACCCCTATTTATAACTTTAGGCAGTCATGCTCTAGTAGTCAGTCAATGTTAAATGACATGATGAATCTTTTTCTTCGTTTTTCTTTAAGTCCCTTTTTTTTATTATTAATGCATGTTACGGTATGCACAAAACGGTGGAGGTAATGAACCTTTTTATGAATGGTGCTTCTGGAGAATTCTTGCATACCTAATTTCTACACGACATAAAATTCATAAAACAATGTAGCATCTCATGAATGACTTTGTCTTTGCCTTTTGGTTTTTTACAATTAAAATATTATTTAAATAACTCGTGAGTTCTGACTGCAAACCTCGTGATCTATTGTTTTTATTTTTGTAAAAATAGGCGGCTACTTACTTGCATGTGCCTAAAATCAATATGAAATGCCTATAAGGCATCATACAGTCACCACAAAATGCACATTTTAAAAGTTTCAAGAGACCTCTCGAATAGGCTATTACAAGCTATATGTTTCATTGAAACAAATTTCAACGGTTTCATTCATGTCGATAACCGTGAAAAAATTCGAGCTTGGAACAGCCGTAATCAGTTTTTAGTGGGTTTTGAATGACCTATCACAACCTGTATGTTTCAATTGAAAAAAATCAATCTTTGACCATGCTGTTAATAGTTCACCTAAAATTCTGAAAAGTTATAGGTTTTCTCTCCTGTGTGCAAGGAACATTTGTTTCAAATATGACGTCAATTAGCGACCTCTTGCTCTTTCAAAAGTTATCAATCGGTCGGACAGACGGACACATCAAAATCAATATTCCGCTTGCACTTATAGCTCAGCATCGTAAAATAAGCAAAACACGCAGTAAAATCAGTATTCCCTATCGCCGACGCGAGCAAACCATTCAGCGAAGAAACAAGAATTCCTTAGCTGTCGACTCCAGGTCGATAGAATTACCCATTTGAAATCCTTTGCTGTCGACTCCAGGTCGATAGCATTAGCTTATGTGATTCCTGTGCTGTCGCCTCCCGGTCGACAGCATTACTAATGTAGTAGTCAGTAGTTTTCTCACTGTGACTTTTTTATCCTCTCTTTTCCAATTCAAGTATTAAATGTATGTAGTAATTAAGTATCATTTTACCCCATTTTTATGTATGCCAAATTCAATAGAAAGAAAATAAGGTATAAGCAAAAGCAAATGTTAGTCAGTAAGCCAGTACGCTGTTGTCGTCCATTCAGTTCGGTATTGTCAGTTCAAGGTTGTGATAGAATAAATTGGGGAAATAAATAATTATTAAAAATTAAAAATCACGCAAAAGTGAAATTAGTGAAATTCAGTAAAAGTGCATTTTCTCAGAATCTAACATCCATTGGTGGCTATAGATTTCAAATATAGAAATTTCATTCCAATACGGCCATTCTGAGGTGTCACTCTAAGTTCTAGCTCCCTTCAGTTTACGGGATTACAAAATATAAAATTCTGGTTATCATAAATATAACCTGGTCCTTCGCCTATAACTAAACCCCGTCGTCGTTAAAGTAAAATCATCAGCTATCGATAATACAGCGACGATATTCCCATTCTATGATTTATCTAACAAATACGTTTTCCGTTTAAATAACGATAGAAAATGAAATTTGTAATTAAACTGTATTGTTCCTGTTGCTCTATGGATCCGTGGCCTGAGAAGGGCGGCAATAAAGATTAAATAGAATTGAAATAAGAAATAACGGCAGAAGCAACGGTTGAAATATTTTCATATGAAAATGTGGAATCCGATAGATAGCTCATTCGAATTCGAAAGCCTTTGAAAAACCAAGCAAGCACGTCTAAAGGGATACGTTGAATAGAACAGAGAATCATAAAAGCCAAAACATATACATATATATATCCTCCTGGCCCGTGTGAAAGCAGAGTGAGAGCGACAGTAAAAGGAAGATTCGAAAAGGAACTTGGCGGCAGCTCAAGCGACAGTTTTTAAAATCTGAGCAAGACTGTTAGGTGTTTTAATATTTTGAAATTGTTTAAAATTCGTGAAGAACACCCGACGATAGAAACTTTTCTTGGACATAGCTGGTACGCTAATCTCGATACTTCCTACGCTATACTCATTGTCAGCTACGTAATAAATTTTGCAAATCTGAACAGGCGCCGCGGAACAGGGGGGACGAGAGGAGGACATTCCTATCCTTATAATGTATTAAAAATTTTGACCTCCCTATCCCGCTAATGTTAAGTTCCCGATTTCAGGGATGTATCCCCCCATCCCCCCGGCTCCGCGGCCCCTGAATCTGAAACCAAACATGTATGTATATAAGAGGTACATGTATGTAAAGCAATAACTGCAACAATTTCCTAATCACTTAATTGAAAACTTCAAAATTTATTTACCAAATAACATCAAAAACGAAAATATTTACATAATATATTATACATATAATACATACACATATATTTATTTAAAGTAAAGTAATATAATAATAATTGTGTCATTAAGCACGCACTCCCTTAATAACGACGAAACAAAAGTTTAGGATTCACAAATCACTCAGAAATGTGTAAATGACATAACAGAATGTTATATTATTCTTAATAGCGATCTAAATAAAAAATCATGACAGGTCAAAAGTTTCTCCGAGATGGCAGTAGTGCATTAAAACGTGATGGGGCTTCTTAGAATCCCCCAAAACTAATTGTAAATAAATTGTAAAATGATTTTGTAAGACGAGAACAAACATAATGCTTGCGATACATGATTGCTGGTACGCATCCTTGTTCTCAGAAAAAATCATGTCGCTCATGCAACATTATTACGATTCACTTCCTGCTTTAATGAGGACACATACCTATATCAAATGTATGTTCAGTTATAATTGTCATTATACTTATGTACCGCGGAAAAACAAATTCAAGCTTAAAAGAAAATTCGAGTAATTATTTGAAATTACTTAAGTTAAGATTTTTGAAACCTAAGTTAAGTGTTCCTCCGGTATATAATTTAACATTTAAATTCTTAAACAGCTAAGTTTACTAAAACATCCCAGAAAAATTCGAATGAAATTTTTTAATGTAATGCTTCCCAACAAAATCCCCATTTTTCAACGATTCCAATCACTTTTTTTATAGACATCTGTCAGTAATTTGCTCCATTTCACGCTATTCTGTTTCTTCACACATAAAATCAAATGGAAATGTTGATAGCTATGTTAACAAGTAAAAAGTTAAGAACGACAACCGTTAACTTCTATCACTACTTATTTTCATACGATATGTTTTATGTAGCTGAAATACAATGTCTAACAAAACAACAAGTACATTTTATTTTCAATGCACAATCTTAGCTTTTTTTTTACTAAAGGTTTCGATCAATTATTCTGATGGATTTAAAGGTTTCGACGCACATATATTTTATTTTTTAAATAGAATTTTTTTTTTCAAGAATTGTGTATGATCCAAGTTTTAGTCTACATGTATCTTTCACATTTTTTACGGATGGGATTGGTTTATTCATGTGTACTTATTCAACCTAAATTCTGTAATGAGATGTTTCTTTAAAATGCACTCAATACTTAAAGGATTGAACTGAATATCATATTTAATTGCTAATTACATGTTTATTTTCCTTAAAATCTATTTTCTAAATGATTTTACTTATTATTATGCCTTTGGTTTATATTAAGTGTTTCCATTAGTGAATTGATACGTGTATATTTAGTGGAGTAGAACTACTGCTTTACACGATGAAATGACTAACTCAATAACTCATTCATTCAAATCTATTATTTTACTTTCCACACCCTCAGTAAAATATGTATATACCCAAGCATTTTCAATCACCAATTATTTTTATCCAAATAACTAAGCAATTGCACGAGACAGTTTTGATCAAATTTTCTGTATCATGTCGGTAACCTGCGACATTTGCTCGCGTTATGTAACTGACGATGAGTTTATAGTTATGGAACAACATTTGATGACGATCTAGTTCATAGAAGCATATGTCAGTAATATACGTATAAATAACTATTTGTAGTTAATAATAATAATAATACATTTTAACTTTTGAAGCCATTTCAGTTACAATACTTGTGAAGCTAGCTTTGGCCACACGAGAAACGAATTTGAAATAAAATTTCATCTTGCACATATCGCACCATTAAAATTTGAAATTTCAGACTTAACGTTCCCTCGCTTTCGTTTGTAATAATGCATACAAACAAAAGCATTCAAATTTGTTTTTGTGTAAGTTTTGGAAAGTTTTTTTTTTTCAATATGAAAACTGAAAATCATGCGAAAGATTCATTTCCTATTTTTTCAAATAGTTCCATTTCATATGGTGTATTTTGGGACACAACAAGACTTGCCCTAGGCTTTGAACGAATTAATGAATATCAACCTACTTTACACTTAATCAGAAGTAGCTACCCAGCTAGTAGCCAGACCGAGTAGAAAACTGGAGCTACGATTACTTTCTAAAGGGATATGTATGGTATAGGTTTTTTATTTAAAGGTGCGAGTAGTTCTAAATGAAAGTGGTCGATTGACAGTTTGACATGAGTGACTGATTGGCTATTATGAAGGAACCCTGCTAAACCCTATGCTATGTAGTAATCGTTTGTAAAGGATAGCCTGAGAAGAACTGAACTCAAGGATAAAGCATGATTTGGCTTTGGTTTCCTGTTGCTCCTGGTTTCTCAATACACTTAAATGAACAAGAAAATTTAGGTTTGATCCCATACATATTTCACATATTTCAACTCTATGATAAAAAGAAATGCCGCTTCTCTCCTGTTCATAAGTTTCATTCGTATTTTCCGTTGAATATTAGAAATGTTTGAATGATTAAAAATGGTCAAATTTTTAAGTTCTGATTTTGAGTTTCCAAAAATTTAAGCAGTGGGGATCAAAATGGGCTTTAGTTTTGCTATACGCCTATCAAAAACCTATTTTACTCATTTCAGGTACAACGTGTGCACGGTACGGTTCCCATTCCTCAAGAGCTCATTACTCGCTTCATAAATATAATCCTAGTCCATCTCTTCCGAATCCGTACTGATTCGATCAGATCTTTCCATTATTGTACTGTATCAAGGAAACAATGCTTACACTAAAAATTTGCTTAAAATTCAAATTAAAAGTTAAATTTCTACAAGCAAAATGACTAAAAGTTATTTCTCTGGGCAGGAAATTCAGGCCATATTTCATGGCTTATTGGCAAATTATGGTTCTTTAAAACTAATTCTTGAACATAGCACCATTTTAAGGAGAGGCTTGTTAGGTTTGCACGTGAAATTTCGATTTCTTGTAAGGTACTGATTTACATTCAATTCCATTGGAAAAATTGTTTCATAAAAGGGTGTACAACATTTTCAGGGAACGTGTTTTCTACAGTATAAGTACATATCACAAACATAATCAATGAAGTAGGTACAAGTTTTTTTCTGTGTCCATTCAACCCCATCTAGATATCTAGCACTGCGAGTATGTTTAATATGACGTAATAAATATTTTCCATCCTCTATTAATTCTTTTGCTATCGTCTAGTCTGAATTCTGTTAGAAATTGATGTGACATGATATCAGAATCCAACATTCTAACATCACATTACTATGCTTATATCGCATTAACATGCCAGCCAAAAATCGATAAATTTTGTGCAAGCAACGGTCAAATACATTAAGTTTTTTTTAGATAAACGTCTATTCAGAGAATATTAATTATAATCATTGATTTTTTTTCCTAGTAGAAATTTTTTCTACTGTTTTGGTACCTTTAATGTGCTCCAGTAGTTAAGGTAGCCACAATCGCAGGAGGAATCCTTTTGAAAGGGCTTTTAACTCACTGCTATATAAATTTTAGACTTAAGTACCTAATATATAGATTTTTTTAAATTTTTAGTTCAACTCTCGGTAATTTTATTACTCAAGTGTGGAGAGATTTCTTTGTCGTTAACTTGCACGCGTATTGTATTGTTCTCGTAAACATGTTCCAATTAACCTGATATGGAAATTTATTTATTTCAATCCTTTTCCTTAAAATATAAATCTTAGACCCTAATTCGTTTCTCATATAGCTCATATAGGTTGCTCATCAAAATGTTTTTCAAGCTGACGTTGAATTACATACAGACTCTGTCATTGTAAACATGCATTACCTCATTCGGCATTCCATTCACAATTAAAGCTATCCAAACCTAATTGTTAGCTGGGACGTCATCTCATGCACAAAAATAACTACCCTAATTTGAAGTACACACACCCTATGCTATGGAATTACCCTGCCTCATATTGTAATCAGTATTAAATACTTATTGTACCTACTACGCACTTATGCGATTATCCGAGACGTCAAATTAGGCCTAGCATGCATCATTCTTAAGCCTTTCATTCAATTATAACTTGTTATCCGTTAATTAGTTAGCTCAAGTAATCATTTACATACGAACTTATTCAAATACTTACCGAGTCATTCTCACAACATTACCACTCTAATATTCATACACAATCTAATATCTGCAAAATAAATGCTAGCACAAATTCATCATCATCATTCATGATTTTTTTAAAGAATCGAGAGTCTCTTGGTGTCATAGAATTACTTTCATGTTATCTAAGAAATTTGGTAAGGTTACAATCAAAGACGTTTTCATCTTTAAGACTACCTAGATAATTTAGATTCATATTTAAACTCTACCGGCGGTCTTCTATGACACTTACTCTTTCTTGAGAATTGCACGTCTTTAACGCGTGGATAGTTGGTTAGACTTAGAATTATCATTTTCCAAGTTCAATATTTCCTCATTGATTTTTTCTTTTCTTACTTCCGGAAATAGACGGACCTACCGAGAGATTTATATTTTACGCGTCGTATCAATAAAGAGGGTTGTTCATTCAAGGAATATTACTTTTAAAATAATATTACTAAGTAAAAAGCAAATGCAATCTATGTACTTATTTTTTTAAAATTTTATGTCGCCAACTTTGGTTTTTGTAGTCGCTTGTGCCAAAGAAGTCCTGCTAAAGTTTGTTGTGGAGTTCATTTTATCTGCGCTGATTGGCTAGTCCCTGACTATAAATCAGGAGGTTGTGCAAAGATCCACATTTGACGAAAATAAAGGTAAAACCGGATACATAACGTGCAAAATAATTGTATGCGTTTTTGTGCTAGATCATAATCCTTGGAACTCTCGGCGCTCCGCATGCAAATTCTCGAACAAATGAAGAAAATTATACAACAAAAATGTCTGAAATAATGTGTAATAATAAGTTTCTGATTTTCTTTCCGTGAATCACATTTTCCGTTAAACATCTACTACAACTTAATATTTCACAAACAAAAAAGGAAGTGGAGTTTAAAGAGAAAAAATAAAGAACAAAATGTGACATCAGATATAACTAAAGAAGATATTTTATCGATATAATTAATTCACTGATTTATGAATTAATTGTAGTAATGAAAAAAAAATTAAGGAGCCTCATCGATTAAGTTTTTCGTTTAATGGTCGCGTCGACAGCAGTTGATTTGCTCTTTCAACATCATATTTTCCTTTTGGATGCGATCGATCTCCTGCTTCAGGATGGAGTTTTCTTTTTCCAGGAAGCATGCTCTCATGGCGATCTGGTTCTCCTTGACACGACGAGCATCTCGAGATCGTTTTGCAGCCATATTGTTCTTCCTTCTCCGGGCCCAATATTTGGCATCCTTCTGCTCATCAGGAACGAACTGTACAGATTGTAATGGAAATAGTATTATAAAATTACAAAATGCCTTCTTACGATTCCATACGCTTGGAGTAAGTAAAATTGGTTTTTAATAGTGTCCTTAGTACCGTATTGGATAGTACCTGCTTCTTTGACTTCTTAATCATTGGCTGAGGCTTGAGCTCATCCTCCGTGAAGATCCTGGTCCTGGGATCAAAGTCTTGCCCTGGAATTGAAGCCAGAGCCAACTCCGCTATGGAGAACTTTACACCATTCGAAAACTTTGGTACCCCTTGTACAATCAGTCAGATTTTTACTCAGGTTAAATTTTTTGGACAACTTGACTTATCGTGGTTGTTACGACAAAGCCTAGTTTTACTGTACTCATTTTTAGACTTTTATTTGGAACACATATACCTGTGTATGGAATTGTTTGAATCAGAAAATTCAACAGTTAAAGTAACTGACTTCTACTTAAATTCAATGTCGTAAAACTAGGCTTGGCAGTAATGATTTAAATTTTAAAGATTTGCAAGGGTTTTGAAAATATTAAGTTTTTGGATAACATTAATACGACCGATCAAATTTTAATCCACCGTTTCATAAAATAACCTTTACTGACTGAAAGTATTGAATAATATTTTTCACAGGATTTAATATCTCTGTGATATTTCCTTACCAGGTGGATGTGAGTCGGGATTCACGGTGGAACTGCTCTCTTCACTACTTCTGGAAATGGAACTTCCGCATGGGGAAGGTGATCTCGAGTTCCCTGACTGATTAACTGAGGGTGGTCCTCTCATTAAGTTCTGCTGACTTGGATTGATGTGACCCTGATTCCGAGATGGTCCCGGTCCATACTGACCCACCACGTGAGGAGGTGGTGCGTTGCCGTTCTGCTGAGGGGAACATTCGTTGTTCATTTGGTCAGTGGACACCCCACCATTACTGGAAGGTCCATGCCCGTTTTTCAAGAAGTTCTCTTGGTGGTGGTGTGACTCCACGGGAATGCCATTTTCTGTGAGGAATTCTTCCAAATCCACATACTCCAACTGTAAACAGAAACAGGACAGGTTTGACTAGTTTAATTGCTTACCTTAGAATTGCAATTTTTAGCCTCAATTTTATTTGTATATTCACCTTAAAATCTTGGCCATCGTATGGGAGCCGTTTGTCCCATAAGGTTGGTCCCAAAAATGCTGCCTGCGCATCAAAATTATCCCATGGATCCATCGCCTCATTCTTAGGCTTCTCCTCCAGAGACTTTTCTGCCATTGGCACTGGTTGTAATCCGTTGGTGTTGCTTCCTTCCATATCCACTCCGTTCTGCATTTTCTGGTCTAATGAAAAAGTCAAATACACATGCATTGTAGTTACACGATTCAGGTCTACTGATTTTTATAAACTCGAGCAAAACTATATCAGCTAGCAGTAACTTAAGGGCAATTCTTGCTGTGCCTACTTGTATATGAACTGATTTAAACATAAATAACTCGCTGCTTGTGGGTTTTTTTTCGAGACTGGAATTAACTTGGACCATAAAAATAATATGCAAGAACAAATAGCCGTTTAGTCTTTGCAAAACGATTTTGCACAAACCTGATTTATAATTAGATTGTAAAAGGACGACAGGATAGAGTAATTTGAACTTTGAACGTGAAATCATTTATACTTAATTTGAAAAAAAATTGTGATGTGAAATATCGCAGACAAAAGTATCATCAATCGAACTATAAGGAATCAAGTCGATTTTATCCATGATGCAAAACTATTTTCCGCCAGACCTATTTTATGCAACATCATTGTAACGTAGTAAAATAAAATAAAACGAGTTCGCAAATGATTCCACAAATTGCAAATTATGCAACAAGCAATACTGATCCCAAAAGATATTGTATGCATCCTGCATTCTTGAAATCCCAGTTTGGCGTGCCGGCAAGATTTTTATGATCGCCTTCACCTTTACATGTGGCATTTGAATGAAATTGTTGAATCATTTAAATAATCCTTGAATGTGTCTCAACACAAAATTAAAAAATATAAGCAACCATTTTTGAGAAACCACAATATTATCCTCACTGACTGGAAAACTAGTTCTATAAAACGTCTGTATTTCTCACAAGATGATGATGATACATGATATTAAAAGCGTTGGTGACGAAACATGACAAAAATATTTGCTACCTCAGTAGACGTAAGTTGTAAAATTCAAAGAATCAACATGAAAAGATTTGTAAAGTTGGATAGGACTTAAAAAACCTAGATTTTGGCCTATTACTAATTGATGATTACTTATATGATAACGAGACGACGTAGACAAAGTCGTTAAGTTACAAGTCCCGTCCTTTCCATTCAATATACATAAGTACATATTTTCGCACCGATGCAATTTTACAAAGGTGCGCATGACACCAGTCTTGTTAGGCAAAATATGGGGTTCGAAAACCCACGCCTCTCATTAGCGAAATTCAAGTGACTATCAAGTTTCATTCTCCTACGACATCTTCTCTCGTATCACTCTTTCATCTGATGAGGGCATTGAAGGAATGCTTAAAATAGAGCGAAATCACTAATCAAGTGGCTTCTTTTGGAACTGGAAATGTAATTGTGAAAATGTAAAATCTAAAGGCTGAGTTTTGCTGCATGCTTTCCATGTTTCCATGATTGCTTTGTTCATACTATATTTATATTTTTTGTCACGTGTTAACAGTTTTAATTCAAAGAGACAAAGTAATAACAGAGGAAGACAATTTTTTCGTAAGTAGATCTGACTGTCTGGTCATTTGCTCCACCGTTTGTAAATGAAATGCTGAATCAACCTCAAAATATTTTCAGATCAATTTATAGTTTTAAGTTGTCTATTCCCTTCATTACGGTAGCGTCGGGATAGAGAAACATTATGCATTTCGATTTATTATTTTTTTATTTACGTGAAATATGTACTTACGGAAATTTTGCCTACATGTTTGCACATTCTAATTTGCCCATTTCAACGTATGATGTCGCTTTGTTCAAATTTATTTTTATTGGATCTAAAAGCTCCACTCACTTTTAAAATAGACCAAACACTTCGGAGGAGTGAACGAATAACTTTTTGAACTTTTCATTCTGGCGTATTTAATACTGAAATAATGAATTAGAGAAAGAAATTAGAGAATTTCAATAGACTTGCCGTGGTAAATAGTTAAGCCTTTCAGAATTTATGAAAAAAAACTGCTGACTCTCGTAATAGTCTTACTACGACGTTCTATCTAAAAGTCTCCTCATATCATCTCCATTGGAAAATCAAATCATGTGAGCCGTCAACAAAATACAAAGATAATTCTATCTGAGCAATCAAACAATACAAAGTGTAAAGTATCTGTCATTAACAGATATTCCAGCTTATCAAAATATGATTGGAAGAATTGCGTGGGTCCCAACAACATTTTGGTAAAAACCCTACATCCAAGGCAGATGCACATGTTTCATCTGCAAAAAATAACGTGAATCGGAGGTGGAAAGCGTAAGGGGTTTGGAGTGATTACTTGAAAAAGATTGGATACTCAATACACAGAATTTA
This sequence comes from Seira musarum, assembly GCA_027743895.1. NCBI lineage: Eukaryota > Metazoa > Arthropoda > Collembola > Entomobryomorpha > Entomobryidae > Seira > Seira musarum. The sequence continues at coordinate 12,516 of JAHZMX010003997.1, forward strand.
AATATTGTTTGTCATTTCAAAATAAAAATAACAAGAAATGTCGACATGTCGCTACCAGGTTCGAGGAATACAATTCAATGGAATAAACACTGTGCCGCCGGCGGCCGGATAGACGGTAAAACTAATCGTTTATATATTTAGGTTCATCCGTGATGCATATCTACCTACCGATTTATATATATTTGTATGACATAAAGATTCATCCAAATCATAACCATATGCATATCCAAAGCATTAGTATTTCCATAAAAACATCGAAATTTCTATGTTCGACAACACGACAAAAAAAAGACAGCTCGTCAAATAAAAACATTACTTAGCAAAAATACGTCAATCAAAAGATTTTGGTTTCAAATGAGGCTGACACGTGGTGTTCACAAGATTATTACGTTCGCCGATAAAGAAGCACTTAGAAAATAATGATAATTTAACAATAATTTAGTAGTGGCATGACTACGACAATTCCTTTATAATACTTTTTGGCTTTTTGTTAACTGTTCCGGTGATGATGATAATAGAGTTGATAATAATTTGTGGTAATATATGTACCATCATCGTATAATGCCATTTAATTTGTAAAAATGTGTTCTAAAAAGATATTAGTGATGAATACAAAGGATGGTACGAGGCTTTACACTGATACATCATATGCGCTAAGCAAACGCTTATAGCAAAATAGCAATATAAGTATAGTCTGCATTGTGTAAATAGAATATGAAAGAGTGGTAGATTGAAAAGTAAAAAAGCTAGACTACAGCCACGTCGAATATGACCTCTCTCAAGGGCAAGAAAGCATACATACATACATCACCACCCTACATAGGTGCATGCCTATGTAATATTTAAAACTAGTCTCTGTTCTACTATATAAACCGAACATATTTATTTTTAAATAGATCATGCTGAAAACATGCACATTTATATACTTAGCTCCTCCAATAAATCCAACGGAAGCGGGAGGGAACGTATGTATATCATATTCACTTAACCTTGTTTTGTCATACGTGTTTTTTCATTCGCAAAAACGGGTATCTTTCTCCGTAAAAAATGGTTTAGGATTTGAAATACGGTGAAATGGAATTATTATTACTATCTACTAGGTTGGTGGTATGTGAAGTGGGTATGATTCTCCTTTCTTTACTTCCGAAATTTGCAATATGAGAGAAAAATGTGGGTAGGAAATATGAGATACATATATGGTTACTAAATCTCTCTAAAAATGATACATTGTTTGCCTCATATCAAAGCTCTTGTTAAGACGAAAAAACTTTCCATTGTAATTGTTAGCAGGACTCCATATTATTAGCCTGCCAGTCTTCTTGACGAGAACATGAGATATAATGCTGGAGCTTTCCCTAGCTTAACTATATTTTTTTTTGCACAGTTGCTCAGTCCTCTTCTCACTGCTTTATTAAATAATACGTTGAGTCTGTAACAGTAAACCAAGAGTGTAAGGGAAAGCCGAGTATGAGTCCCGGAGAAAATTCCGCTAGATTGATTACTCCCCTATCATCATATATATAAGTTTGGCTTCAGCTCTGGTTTCTACAATGGCATCAGTAGTGTAGTAATAGCGTTGCGGGTTGTGTATACATACACTAATAAATTTTATTTTCTCTTCCCTTCCACTACCACACTATTTTGTGACAAGTGTGAGGCATGGCTAGAAGAGAGAGGCCCATCGACTTTCCTGTGAACCTCATTAAAAATGTTTTTACTGGCTGGCGCGTGGCATTGCTAATGATGACGTATTTTCGCATGTCGTGTTCTTGTTCTTGCCTTACTGGCAGAAAAGGGCATTGGAGCAAAGAAGAAATAATATCGTATAGGAAATAATATTGTATTGCAAGTTTGTTTTTATCACTCTATGTATCTAGAAAGTAAGATGGAATATACTGAACTACGAATCAGATTGATACTTTAGTACAAGGAGTAAGTAGTATTTGGCAAAAAATTCCCTCTAATATATTCTCATTCAGTTTGTTGTTTGGTGTGATAGGTTTTTACTCCAGACAGTTTAGATCATGAACCTTTTTGCAATCTCACCTAATTTTTGCAATAATTATAGAATATGAATTGTTAAGAAAAAATTCGCCGAGATTTTGTAAGTCGCCTATTACAACGATAATGAACAGTAATTATGCATGAAAAAGTTGACAACAAAAAGACTATGAAAAGTTTAAAGGGAGAAACGTAGAGGATATTACAATCTTTGTATTAAGTTTTCCTTTCCTTCTTTTCTCTCATTTTTCTAGGGTGGAACACTCTTAAAGAAAATGTAGGTTTTCCACGTGGAACATGAATTTCGGAATCAGTGGTTTTTATCTTCATCGGCAAGCAGTTGTTGTTTCCAAATGCTTCCAATACATAAAAGTTCAGTGAATAGACAAGAAAGGAAGACGAAAAATTTGAATTCGACCAGAAAGCGTTGTTAAAATGTTTGACATTGTTTGAATATTACGACGAAAAAGTAGATGCATACAGTATTCCTCCTTTTAAATGTCGCCATTTATCTTTCATCATTTTCGTCAAATATTTTAAATAGTGACTTATATGGAATTTCCCATTTGAAATAATTTGGTAATTTTCATCGGTATGGCAGTCTCGAAGATAAAAAATATTTGTAAGATGTACACTTAAACGACTTAATTAAAAATGACCCAAGGTTAACGAATGTGTTTTGCGACAGTATTCGTTCATGTGATTGACAATTCTCTAACAAAGTTGCCAGACGTTTCTGTTGGATTCAAGGCCTACATTAACAGGTATATATGGTCTAATAAGCGCTCGGAAAAGTTGAGGAAGGTTTAACCCTAAATGGGTGTTCCTAACATTCGAGACGACAGGAAAATACAGCGATTATAGTTTGGCTAGCCAATAAAATTGATATGGAAAATACGATTTGTATGATTATACAGGATTAGGCTGAAAAACCTGTGGGACTATTTTATTTTCTATCTTTCAATTAAAAGGTTGAAATTGGTTAAAATATTGTATGTCGTGCAAGGCTAAAAACTGCCTACTACTGATATCACACGGGTATTAGTATGTATTTGCTTTTTGCAGTCGAGCTCAAATTGTATTGGAGGAGTGGAAATTGAGAATATTGCTTCCCAAAGCTTTTCTGTCGATAAAAAACGTTTCTTTTACCGAAGCTTATTTAGCAGAGTGTGCATAACTACGCTTAATGATTGAGTGTTGGCGAAAGAGTTGAGCCCACTTATTCAGAAAGGAATATAACAAAATGTACTTTGTCTGAAAAACAGTTTGAGTTTGGCGAAATATAAAGGTACTTTAATAGACATATGAATAATCAATAAGTGCCAAAATTTGGTTTGTTTCACTAATATATTGTTTCCAAATTATGGGGTTTCAAGGACTACCTATTAAAGTGAATGGCTTTTGCAGGTGTTCTTGAAAAACATAAAGTTTCAAGTTGCCCCAACCCAGCTTACGTTTAGGAATGCGAAATTATATGAACTACAATTATTGTGAATATAGCGAAAGAAAACTTATAATATTAATACGAAAAATCCATAATTCCTATCATATGAATTTAAATATTATTTACTGACAAAACAATTCTTGCTTTCTTGTGCCATTAGACTGAGACCATTTAAGAAGTTAAAGTCATAAAAAATACACACTTGACTCTAAATCATTTTTGTTCAAATGCAGCAAAGTAAAAGCTTCATTTATACCATCTCGAAATTTCTTTGCATGACTCTTAAACTTAAAATGAAAAAAGTCATGAACCAAGCAAAAATAGATTAAGTTCAAATATTTCAAGCGCGAGGCACTTTTTTAAAAAGTTTAATAGATCTCACGAAAATACGAAACAAAAGCATTTTTCAATTAGTTACTTTTACTTAGCCCCAAAATGGGATTAAGTAACTTCAATATATTTTTAATTGAAAATATAATTAACTTTTTGAAAACGGTAAAAACTAGCTAGATTGGCAAGATACCTATTGTATTTAAACAATCTAACCTATGTAGAATTTTCTCGAATCCAATTTCTTATACATTTCCAATTTTCTCATATTTTCTTCGCTTGGGTTCTTTCCATTGGTAATGAAAAAGAGAATTATTTTTTCGTAGTCATGTCTTCAGCGCATGGTAACAGGATATTAATATTTTTTGGCTATTATTAAAACGTTGTTTCAGCTTCAACAGAGCGTAATATCATCAGGACAGAAGATACAAATAAATGTCAATGCTCAATGCGCAAAAGATTCCTCTGGAGAAAGCAACAGCCTTTTAAGAATGTATGCCTTCATAAGTATCATTGAATGTAATTTAATTACGTATTTCATTTCTTAAATTGTATGTTTGTTAGTTACACAGTCTGTGAAGCTTCCATAGTGTAATTTGTCAACCTCTAAACATGTCCATGTTTGATTATGTAATATATTGCTAAAATTAAACAGTTCTGCTACGCATTTCGCATTTCTCTATTTGAATAAGACAGGATGGATGCAAGATATTTTATTTGTGTTTAGTCTATTTCTAGTCTCTATTCATTTCAAAAGTCTCCATTAAAAACATACCTAATGCAAACGACTGAAGGACTGGACCATTTTCTGTAAATAGTAACTTCCCTTGAGAAGGATTTCTATTTATCCACAATATTGTTCAAATGTCTTCCTGATTGAAACCATCAAACCTTGTTTATGGCCAACCAATACAAGTGGTTTATTTATTACTTAGCTGAGGAAAGCAAAGCGAGTACTGATTTTATCTTGTCCGTCTGGTCTGTGATTGTTGTAACTCTCGAAAGACGCTATTACCGATTGACCCTAAGCAACAAAGGTTCCTTGGGCAATGATGAAGACTCGCATTTGCTTACTAGCAAAATCGGCAATCTACTACTAACGGGATAACGGTTGATTTTTTTTTCATTGTGATAGCTCAGTCAAAAGGTCTCCACAAATGATGTCCTCATATATATGCTCTTATTACATTCATATGATGAAGCATCCATGAGTGATGAAGTGCAAAAAAAACTTTTCCACGACAGGTTTAGAGACATTAATTTCAATGAGACAATAATCCAGTGTACTAAAAACAACAAAAAGCTTTGTCCCCAGCTACGCCATCATAGCTTTTTAGCAGCTTTATTTTTTCATAAACATGCACAACTTGAGTGTGTATCTAACGGCAAGTGAACACGGCAAAGTCATAAGAAAGTTATTTCTCCGCAATTTCATAGATTCTATTTGTGATCTTTACTTAATCTTTTGACCTGTCAAGAATTCGAGTTTTGGTTACTTCGTTTAGAAGAAAATGGAAAAGTTTTTATCATATTATCATCAATCACTCTTAAACACTGACAAATCGTCCACGTGTGTGTAGGCACTCCTATATTTTCTGACAATCACGACTTTGATTATAAGCATGGAAAAGATGGGAAAGAGGAAAGCATCCATCCTTACAAATTATACATACATTTCTTCTTATATGAACAATGAGTTTTTTTTTAAATTTATATCATTCTTCTATCACATACTAGTCAATATTTGCAGTTAACTAGTACGTTAAGTAAGAATTTGAATTCCTTTGTAATGTTTTATTCTTGATGTTATAACACTATTGACAACATCCCATAAAATCTTAAGGCGAAATCTTATTATCTTATCTTAAATACATGGTGGCAAGTATATTTCACCTCTACATTTCGTAATTTGAATTTGATGTTTTAACAATTCAAGCAGAATGCATGCCATATTTTAATGGTATTCCTAACATTCCATGTGACGTTTGCTAAATTTTAAGGATTTGGGGAGTGTAATGTTATGATAGTACGAGCCGTAATATTTCAAACCACTGCTTTATATTCAGACTTCATTTCCGCGGAAAAAAATTTCAAACTGAACAAATAATATTATTTATAGTAATGAACGCTGACTAATCGTTAGTATGGAAAACTTTCTAGAAATTAAAAATAGCAATGTTAAACCATTTCCGGGTCCACGCTTTTTTTAACCAAAAATAGACCGCCAACAAAGTTGAACACATTGTATTAGAACTTTCAAGGTAAAAAATGTAAGAAACTGGTGTCATTTTTTTGTTTAACGCGTTTCTAGAGCAAATGAATTAAAAGCAATGCACTAGTAAGGTGACTACTTACAATCTGTAAGTTCAAAAAATGAATGATTCTGACTAGGAGTTGAAATAATTATAATGAAACCTGAGAATGGAACAAAAATTTGTATTACGAGCTCAAATGCATTAAAGCTCATTAAAATCTTTTGCTTGTCCGTTTCCTTTGCTTTTCCGGCTCCCATTAGTATATTTGATGAACAGGATTCATATTACCAGTTCTTTCCTAGTTTCTGAGCATTTTTTATTTTCCATGCAGAGTACAAATATTGTATATGCTCTTAGTCTTACTTTGTCCTTATTTCCGCTTCTAACAATCCGCAAAGGTACATTGGGACCCAGGAAAACAGGATTTCGAAACCCTCATATATATATGAAATAGGAAGAATTAAAAGGAAATGATGAGTACGTATATAAATATTCGAAATGTGTTCCCTTTCACCTCGTTGCTAGGGGAAGTTATCTATATAGCACATACTTATGAACTAGATGCCCTCTTTATTACGTAGCTGAGCTTAGCTATTAACGTTAGAATTTTGGTTCAATGTACTCGACTCAACAACCAAATAATTCGTCAAAGGTTACAGAGATCGTTCCGGTAAAACCTTGTCTCCGGGTGCTATATAGAACATTTTGCTCGTCTACGATTTTACGCCTTCATTTTTACAATCTACAAAAGTATTGTAATACTTATGTAAGTATTATCATTTGTCATTGTGTTTCGGATTTCTCATCACACGAAAGGTGAGAAGTGTATACATGGGCGAAAGACTTATTTCATTCAATGCTTAAACTAAATAATAAGTAATATATATATATATATAAATGTAATGAGCAAGACTTGCCATATATTATTATACACATGCTATTGGTATATATTCAGCCCGACAAAGAAACATTGGTGGTGGCAGTGGTGCTACTACCGTTTATTCATTTCATGGTATCATTAAAATTTTATTTAAAGCATCTCTTCAGGTACGCTTAGTTTCTCCTTCATGATAGAAAATCGATTAAATATGCTTTGTAGAGCAAAAAATATACGTAAGTAAAACATGTTGGATATAATAGGGTAGCATACAACACAATACATTCTTTCAACTGTCTGTGAATTAAAAGTGGAAGGTGAAATACCAACGAAACAAAATTGTCTCTATATTCTGTCAGGTGTCTGGTATGGCATAAATATCAAAACTCTAAACATATTGATTTTATTTTGCCATTAATTTATTGTACACCCGAAGACGTTTCCTCTTTCTTTTTTTCTATTTAACACATTTACATATTTTTGTCGCTTTCTATGGTTCCATTCGTTAACGGAGTAATAAAAAAGGGGAAATTAGGAAAACCTTGATAATGGCGATGCCAGGCAAAACATGTTTCAATTTTGTATGTTTGTTGAGGAGAAAGCTTAGCAACTAGTGAAAATGTCATGTCCATGTCGCTTTCCCCCTTTACAGGTTTTTTGATTGCAGTACATAACACGAAATGATAATTTGCTGTTTCTCTTTCCACATTCTCTCTCTTTCATGCATGCATCCATAGAACCCTAAGGACATAATAGGGGCAATTTGTTTAATCTGCTGAAAATGGCTTGTCAATGGGAAAAAGTGGTTGAACAAGTAGAAGTAAACTCAACCTACAAACCACATACATGCATACAAACTAAAGAGATACACGAAAAGAAAAACAAGGTGAATGTCAAAGTCAAAATCAGATATGTAATCATGATAATCCTAGAAATATTGTGGCGTATCTCAACACTATCATTCGTCGGAACGGTAAGTAACAGTAAAAAAAATTGATGAGTACGCATGGCATGGCAAACATTTTTTTAGGAGTGATGATAATAGGAGGAGTAATTTATTTTCTGTCAGGGAATATGAAAAAGAGAAAAATTGATTTGACGAAATCACGCTTACTCAATTCGAGAAAATAAGGTGGCTTTTCACAAATAAAAAGCGGAGAAATTGATTGTCGGTGTTCCACTCACCAATCCTTTCCTCCTGTCTGCTTACGTAAGCTGAACTTTTACCATGCAAGTATTGCAAGTGTATGTACCACAATTCAACCAGACCTTCATATTGATCCTATGAGAAGCACTAATGAGCTTTCTTCCGAGAGAAAGTTTTTTTCTACTTGCATTACATTACAAACATCAAATATATTATACTTATTTTCCCATGAAGATACAGTGATCGATACTAGTAAAGAAAGCATCATACAGGTTTTTTGTCTTAAAAACTTTTTTAATTGAGAATTTTGTTATTAGTGGATGACGATATTTGTTAGCTCTTGGCATAACATGACTGGTTTAACAGGAAAAGTTTGAGGATGAAATATAGACAAAAAACAGATATCCACGTTGGAGCCAACTGATAATGATAATTATTTTTTAGCCATAGGACTTTTGATAAGGTTTTTACTTAAACTCTTGACCTTGCGGACATATGATTCATGCTCCGTTGAGCGTACATACGTAGATGATGATGATGATGATCATCATGATCATCTCATCATATCAGCTCTCGTATTTTCTTTCTATGTTCGTCTGCTAATGAAACTCTGTCGTGCAGATGGGTAGAATGTCGTGATTAAATGCGAACGAGTGAGTATAAGTAAATTACAATGATCTGATGCCTAAAAGAGAGAGATGAAGAGGGAATTGAACTGTTCATTTAGCAAATCATCATCATCACTACTTATAAACACAAAATTTATTAATTTAGTGTGGAATGAACAGTACTGTTAAAAGATTATTCTATGACTCGTTATTCTAAAAACATTGAATGGTATGAATTGAAAATTGAACATCGCTAAATATGATAATATAATCTGCTCGTATGCCGGTAACATGGATGAAGTACTGATACTTATAATCAGTTGAATATGAATGCCAGTTTTCAGAGAGAACACTATTAGAGTGTGTATGGAACATTTAAAAAGTACATGCCAATTAAGCATAATACGCCGTAATTATATGTTGAAAAGAATGCTGAACTGTACTGGACATTTTTTGCGTTTTATTTCTGCCGAATGTTTCGCAACAAGAATAACAATAATAACAAACGTGGGTCCGATCTTTTCTATATATCGTTCTATGTTCACGGAGCTTAAGCCAGTTTAAATAGTGAATGATTTGAATGGATCAATTCCGTCATTCCTTGGCTAGATCGTTCCTCATTTAAATGATAAAAAACAACAAAACAAATCTTCTCGTGTCCCACTACTACACACATAAGCAAACATGTAATTTATAAAATGAAATACAAATTATAGCAAAAATAGAAAGATTTAGAGTGTGAAGCAAAATCAAATTTTCATTCTTGAAACATTAATAGGAACTCCTGCAAAAAAGCGGTTGATGTTTTCAGCTCATGTGACAAAATCCTGATTTCAAATAAATGAGTATATTTACAATGTGGGACTTGTAAAAACTGATTCAGAAATAAAAAAATGCTGGAAATTATTTTTTAATGGAAATTAAATAACTGAAGAATATTTCATAGTACAACAAAGTACTTATGTAGCAATGCAAAATATAGTTTAAACTCAAAATGGCGGCTTAACAATTCCGTCTTGATTGATCCAACCATCGATTGACAATTACGCGAGATAAAATTTGGAAGGTTTGATCCTTAGGGGTATATAAATATAAAGCCTTGTTAACTTAAGCACGTTTCCAAAAACCTGCCTGCAACGCGAAGTGAAAATAATGTACATACTTCTCTTCACAGTCGAAAAGCTCTCTGTTGATGTACTACACACCTGCCATCGGCGGATGCTTTCAAAATGACTTATTCGGCATTCGGAAACTTTCCATGGTGGGAGGTATGAATATATTTTATCAAACATGAATGAATACATATATGCTTCTAGGAATTAAATAGCAAGTCACAAACTGGCAACGTTTTACACGAGCCAAATTTGCGTCATTATTCATTGAAATCATGTAAAGTAGTTATTAATGACAAACCAGCTTCAATTTTTTTTTGCATTAAGCAGTAAATCTTTAAAGCATTTTGTGCAATTACTATGAATATTAAGCAACGAAATCGCAAGCGAAACAATTAAATTATGTTTTTTTTTCAGTGATTTACTTTGCATCGGCTGATGGGGCTGGTGATGATTTTGCTGATGCTGAATTTGCAGTTGAATCTGCTGCTGGGTCCAAATCAAGTGTTGGTAGTTCCTCCAGCGTGCCTCCGCCGCGGTTACCGAATTTTCATGGTCTCCCATCTTCCTTTGTGTTATATCGTTTGATGATGAAGAAATTATTCAATCTCGTCACTATTGTATTTTTGTACTTTTTAAGTTTATTCAATTGTTTTTTTTTTACTTTTTTGGAAAGTTAGTTTGATTGTTTTGTCACTATTAAACCGCCACCTGTATGCACCGCACACCAATCTTCCGCCGGAAAAGTTAATGGTTTTTAATACTTGCACAAAGAAAAATAGACAAAGAGTTATTTTGTTTCACTCATTTAGCAAACAATCAAAACTGCTGTTGCTTTTGTTATTTGAGATGATAGTAGATTTCTGACGTGAAGAAAATGAGGATCCTTTTTTACAAGGGCGAGCAGAAAAGAAAGAAAAAAAGATAATTGGAAAACTGTTCGGAGTCTTTAAATTAAAAAAGTTAGTGAAATAATTAGTTTTTCTTGAACGGAAAAGCGCAAAAGCCGGTTAATGGAACCCTACAGTAATAGGAATGGTGTATTGTATCTGTATAGAGATAGGTGCATGCAGCACTCTCAATTGGTAATGGAATCGATCAGATATGTATGGCGTTCTAGCGTGTTGTGCCGTGTGCCGATAGAAAAAATGCGCGATGTAAAAAATGCAACGCCGTGGCAAACAACGCTGCTGCTGCTGCTGCTATTCTTGCACAAAGAGATTTGTCAAAAAAGAAATAAAGGAACGAAGAGAAGCTTTCCCCTCGACGACTGGAATCACATTGAGGACTTTTGCAATTTCTTACTACGCTTTATCTACTTCCCTAGCCTGTGCCTCTCCTCTCTTTTACTCTCCTTTTTTCACGATGGAAGAGACCTGCTCCATATATTTCCCCTATAGATTGTGCAAAAACGAAAAGGCATGAGATAGTGCATGGAAACAAGCTATGAAAAAAATTGGCTAAGGGAATAAGATTGACTACCCAAAAAATTCAACGTCTGTGAGTTTCTTCCAGGATACTGGATACTATATTACAAAAAATTAATAAATTATTCATTTTCCTCGAAACTCGTATGGAAAAAAAATACGCCAAAGATTTTTACTATTGAATGTTAAAAGTCACTTAATGTGCAATATTTGTTGAATTGCTAGGTCCCATTGTCTTGTGCACAAACATGTCCAATTATTTAGTCGTATTCCTCGCATACTGGCTTTTTAGCATAGAGAATGGAATGGAATATGTCATGAAAATGGCAAAAGGAAAGGGACTTGTACGGGCGAGCCGTGAGTCCAAGTTCACCATACGTGCGCAACAGTATGTGCTTCTTCATCTTGTAAGTGAGTGAGTAGACTTATTATTTTTTCAGGACATACCTGAACAATAGCATGACTTGTTTGAGAGAAAGTTTGTAGAGAAAGAATAGGATATTTGACGAAAGAGTAGCAATAGTAGCCAATTTTTTTTAAGCGTGGAGATATTTCACCTTTTTTCTGTATGAGCATTGGCCTTAACTGTGATATGGATGAATAGCGAGTGAGCATATGGCTTTGATAACCCCTTACATTCCAGCGTTTCCAGCTGAACAGTCCAAGGAGAAATTTGGGTAAACGAAACTTGGGAAGAGGGGAGGGAAAAGAAGTGCTATACCGCTGCACCATGAAAATAATGTGACGATAAAATTGAATACCAAGTCATGTAGGCTTTCATTTGCCTTCAACTAACCATATCTTACAAAATTGTAGAAATATGCAAAAGATTTTTTTTTTGGAATCCAATGAGGCAACTGAAAAAAGCCAAGTGAAATGCATTCAACAAAATAGCTACAAAGAAAGTTGACAAACAAAAGGTTTCTATTTTCTTAAAAGGTTAATATGCTATTTTGTGATAATGAAGCAATTTTTGCATTTTGATAAGTGCAGGACTGGAGTTAAATATTATAGTTTTTCTCTTGAAAAAATAAATGGTATGGCAGGCTTGACTGATGACTGATGACGTTACATGAAATAAAGAAATTGGATGAGATGTTGTCTTGTTTGTGACATGACTATGACTGTCCTTTTACTGTCTTCAGAGATGAAAGTACATATTTTCATATGGACTAAATAAAAAAATCCGTAGCGGAGGAGAGTGTGCCATTATTCAGCCCACTTCTTGGCTAGGTACAATTCCAATAAAATGAGACAATATGAGAAGAGTCACATAATAGATGATATAATTTTAATGACTTCGCCTTTTCTACTGAACATGACATAGAGATAAAAAAACCATCGGCTGGAAATTGTGGTAACACGTGCCGTTTCTTCGAGAAGTAGAAAACTTTTTTCCACATGTTATAGGGGAAATTAGAGGACAAGACAAAGAAATGTCTTTCAGTTTAATACCCTTGAAGAGAGTCAAGCAATTTAATTGTGGTAACCTTGACTATTTTCGTTTTTGCTTGGGCTTGCGTACCTAATAAAGAAGTGGAGAATGAAAGAGGAGAAAGGGGGAAACTACGAACATCACACATGGAAAGAGAACGAGAGAATCCGGCGTTTTTTTCATTGCTGCCACATGCATTATGCATATGCATTTACAAACGAGTCGAACTGGAAAAGGTAGTTGAATACCAATCAATTTCCTTTTTATTACATGTAATGTCTTGTTAATAAAAATGTCAGTCGTTGAGGTTCATAAAAAAGGGTTTCTTTATCCTCTTTAAAAACCGCAGGCATATTTTTACGACATCCAGCGGGTTCCCTCATGACACAAATCAAATCTAAGATTAGAATGCCACTGTAGTGTCGTAAAAAACTGAAGCTAGTAATAATGGTTTATATGTTTGATCTGTGTTGAGCGATTTATTACCTCAAGAAAAAATAATAAGATTACGTGCAAACGTCATAAGAGTAACAAATACGAAATATTCTCAACCATTTCTAACTATCCGTGCAGCTGCACTTTTTGATTTTCTTTGGATTTTGTTTTTTCCAAAATCTACTATCGTAACGCATGAATTCGCACTCAAATGATATGGAGGCTATTAAATGGAAAATGGATGACATAGACTTTGATCTGATACATGATTACACCGTCAAGTAGTAAATAAGAAAATGGAAATTTAATAAAGGACCTTCTTCCATTTTGCTATTGCCGTAGTAGTCATAAATGAAAATCAGTTTGTCAGTCAACATTCAACATATCTAACTTTTGGATTTGCTTGTTTTTGTCATTTCACAGGAAAAACATTTTGAGAATGCTTCATGGATGTTGATTCAGCCCCATGATGTTCAAAGATGAGATTTTCGAATGTCGGACGTCATTCACAAATTATGTAAAAATGCTACTGTCGAACTTCGATAAGAAAAGTACCATCATTACAAAAATAATTGGAAACGCTTTTGTTTATGTGGGAAGAATTATGGCTAAATTAAAGTTTTTGACTAAACAAAAAAAATCGCAATAGATTCGCAGAGAAATCTGTCAAGAAATATAGAAATTGTATTAATGTTTGAAAATCAGTTACAAATACATAAAACAAGTGCTTATGTGATTATAACGGCTACCTTTTCTTCATTTTTTTCTAACTGACATGAACAAGTAAAAGTAGCGTGCCTATTCAGGTACTTCACTTTTATGGATACAACGTTTGCTTGCATGGTAATTCCCCCACGGTTGGGAAAACATGATTTTCTTTAAGATTGTTCTCTGTAGTTGGTCTTGACTGCATATTTGGTTCAAAGAGTTTTTGTTGCCTCTGTTGACGGTTTCACTTAAATAATGTATCAAAATCTTGTTATTTTAAATTGGAATGTGTTTGTATTATTTATTATCAAGTATCAAAACTATTTTTAACAAAGCCAACTGGCCAATGGATTATTTTTGGTCCCATGGATCTTTGAATGGTCCTTAATTTTGTCATCAATAGAATCCTCTCTTTGCAAATCCTAGTCTAATTCAATTTTCTTTCGGAATGTTCTTTACAAAACTTTCCTCGCGGAATCTCTCCAGGAAATGTGAATCGATAAACGAAATAAAATGCGGGCATGTCATTGTGTTGCTGACTGAGATTCTCTATTCCTATTGGGCTTGAATAAAATGAGGGAAAGTAATTTACCACGAGTGAGGGAAGGAAACATCTCTGTAATAAGAGACTATTTTTTTTTTTAAATGGGAACTATAGGAAGCGTGTAACAAAACCTGGTATCGATTCTCTAAAAGAGAACGAAGAATTGTACAGAATTTCTGCTCCACTGTCACTAACACGGATGCAAGGCATGATGGACTCCTCTGTCCTACTCCACAGCTCAAGGTGAAAAGCTGTCAAATCAGAGGAAGTAAAAGGGATGGTAGAAAATGGAAAGAGGTAATGACAAGAACCATAATGAATATATTTTTTGTGCAACTATGGAGAAACTAGTTTCGCAAAAGTATGCCAAGAGGCAAGAAAAACTAATAGGTGCCTTTCCGTGTGCTTTGGAGTGGACCGGAGATAAAAAAAATTCCCAGAGAATGGATAGTAAAGAGACTTGAAAAATGCTAAAGTAGAAAAAGGCATCTCATCCTCGTCCTCATCACCAAACTACAAAACTTGTTCTTTTCCGGCTCTCTTGCGAAACTTGCCATACGTCAAGCCGTGAAAGGCAAAGACGAACATAGAACGGGAAGTTTTTTTCTCTCACAATTTCACATGTTCTAGCCGTGTGCCTGCCTCTTCATTCCATTGGATGATGACGACGACGAAACGAAGAAGATGATGATGATGATCATGGTAAAGGAAAATGGATTGAGAGAGAAAGAAGGAGTCATACTTTTTATTATTATTATTTTTGCAAATGCATACCGCCGAGCTTATGGCGATCCTCGCCGACGCGAACGTTCTATTCTATTCATGCGGTGTAAGTGGAAGAGGAAGGAAAAGTTTTTGTGCAAAAAAGTTTGCTACATTTATCAAGGTATGCAGAAAACGAGGAAGTGGAACTTGCTTCAACGAAAGTAATGCACAGCATTTTTTCAACTCTCTCACTCTCTCTCGATCAATTCGTACTCTTACTCTAGTACTACGATGCTATTATTCTGTTGAGGAGTGAGGACTGCATTTTATATACCTATTTGTACATGTACCCTAGAAAACATTTCAATAAACGGATCATGAGAAGGAGTATGTTTGGGATTAGAGTGATACACATACAAAACAATTCTATTTCGCCGCCTTCGATCGATCAAAAACGCAAGAATAGAACATGCTTTACGAAATGAAATAAATGCTAACGCTTTTAAACGATGCATTGCTATTCCATATGCTTTAGAAATGATGTTGAAAAGGTTGTGAACTTTTTGGTTTCTTTCATGACTTCATACATTGAGGTACTTGCATGCAGGATTTTTACTACAGACTTATATGCACTTACTTGAAAGGTCAACTCCAAAAGACGATAATATTCGGTCCGGGAAATTTTTAATTCCCCGCAAGCAAGGTTCTTTTCCGATGGAGTATTTGTAGAAGCTAAACTGGAATTGGAAAGTTTCACTTCTGATGCCACTAGGAACTCAACCTTCTCCAGAGATTACTCCGTATTGAAATCCAATCTTTACGTACGTCAGACGAGAGAGAGAAAAAAAGGTGTTGTGTAGCTGCGTAGATGTTTTTTTCTCTGTACCTGGAGCTCTTGCAATTTTCCAGGAGCCGTATAGTCAGAGCTGGACAAAATATAAATCTAGTCTGCTATTCCTGTGTTGTATTAGTATCGAATCCCAAAATTTACTTTCCATTGACTATTCTGCTGAAACTTACTCGATCCGAAATACTAAACTGAAACACACTTTCTCGATGTTGCAATTTTTTGTATGGTTAAGTAAATTCTGGAGATGAACAGTTATTGGATCCACATGGTAGCCTTATTATGAGGTTCTCTCTACTCCATGCTCATTTGTTTTCAAACGATTGTTTAGTCTCACAATTTTTCAGAACCTCTCAGTGGATAAAGAACAGGAAAAGTTTTCGTTTTTAAATCGGAAGCTCGCCACCAGCACCAGCGGCTGATTCTATCTTGATGATGATCGGTTGACTGACTTGGCTACAGCTACGATTTTGCAAGTGCAACTGGTCCAGGTCCAAACAAATCTTTGCCATGTAATCACAATCCTTTGAAAAGTCTTGTGAAAAATATCAGTGACGATGATATGCTCCTAATTTTTTTGCAACTGCGAACTTTACACTACATTACATTACGTTCTCTTTGAAAAATACCCTGCTGCATGAAACTAAACAAGTAGGAATGTATTTATCCATCCGAATGAAGAATATTATTGTATCCATCCGCGCTGCTATAAATGTAAATGTATGCATACAGCGCAGAAATATCAACTAGCCATACGAAGACGGACAGGGAATGAAATGGGTCTAGAGCGGAGTAAAAATTTACTCAGACTCATCATCCTTATAGTCATCATCATCATCAACTATTGTCATTAACTTAACTACTATACAGTCAAAAGTAGTAAATAAGTACAATAGTAATGGAAATGTGTGATGAAGATGAAACTGTTGCCTACATGCGGGAGTAGGTTGCTGGAGAGATAGTTAAATCTGTGATTTGCCGATTATGAACTATAAAATGGAGATCACACATCACATCAGAGAAACTGTATTCATGAGAACATATGAATGTCGCTGCCACACAAAAGCACTATATTATATCATCGTCATTATTATTACAGATCGTCTATCTTCTCATACTAGTCCATCTCCATAAAATAGAATTCATAAAAAAAATATAATATGATGAAACTGGTTAAGGTGGAGAAAAAAATCCTAATGTGATTTCGTAGTAGTGTAGTACTTACTCAGTTACTCAGACTCTGCTGGTTTCTCGTTCAGCTCAACTTGTTTTTTTTTCTCTTCATATCACATCACATTCGATCACATCATGGTTCACTCATAAAGAGGTATTTTGTTTACTGGAAAACTGGATTGACTGGAGCTGGAGAAGAAAAAATGAAAGTCGAGTTCGCACTTGTATGTATGGAATATGGGGAACCTGATAAAAAGCTTATTAAGTATGTTGGTAAGGTATGCAAGCAGGGAGGCAGGCAAGCTTAAAATATAAATTCCTGCCGAGTATTAAAAAACATTAATCTGCATCTTCTCTTCTTTGCAGCTCAGCTCTAGAAAAACGTTCTTGATCATGTGCTTACTTTACTGCTGCTGATGATGATTAGGAACGCGTACGAGGAGAGCAAAGTAATAGTAGTAATATATGCAGCTTGTAAAAAAACGTAAAGTATATTGCTTATTGCTGTGGTAAAATGAAGATAAAGCTGACTTTGTCCTGATAATGTCCTTTTTTTGCCCTAACAGTTTTTTGCAAGCTGCTTGACATTAGATCAAAGCATTGCATCGTTTGTACTGTGGATTCTAACTCTTAATAAAACTTTGTTTCTGTGCGCATGAAAATTAATAATATAACTCTCAATCACTTCACTTACTTCATCTCTTTCTCCCCCGTGAAAATTAATTCCCGGGAAACAAAACCGGAACATCACTGCATCCCAAAATTATGCACAAAGCAAACTCTAATTAGATTCCCTTTGGTTCAGATCAAATTGTTCACACTTTCATGAATTGGCATTTTTTGGATTGGGACATTTTTTGTAGAATTTCAGCCAAAAGCATATTATGCTCTTTGAACCTTTGATTTGATTTGACGCATTTTATTAATTCTTGATATTCCACTGTTAATGCTAAAAGATTTACACTTTATCGCCAGAAAAAGTTTTTCTCAAAAGAAAATGTCACGTCAAGTTTTTGTAATTAAGCTGATTAAGCAATAAAGATGTCATGATTTAATCGTCATATCTATCCGTTTCCGGATGAAAGCTATGATTTCAAATTAAAGCTTTCCATAATGTTCACGATTTTTGTTTGTAGTTTTAGCTGCCACTCACATGATGTAACACTTAATGGCTTTGATTCTTGGAACATTGGAAATTAAACATTGCAAAAATATGGTTTATCCAATGACTTTTTCATCCCAAATTCTAGTACACATTAAAGTCAGTATATGCGACTATGAATTATGTGCGAGTTGCAATTAATAAGTACATCTCATCATACAAAAAATTCCTTTGTCCCAAAAAGATTAAAATACCTCAAAGGAAGTAATAAAAACACGAAAACTGCTACTTTTATGCAATAAACAAGATACAGTTGTTAATATACACGTACTTCTCCATTAAAACACGAATATTTCGTATCATATTAACCGTAAATCCATAAATATATATTTAGGCATGCATTTACGTATGTCATAAATAAGTTATTTTTTTTTTCTTCGAGCATCATGTCGAATATTAAAGGTGAAGCCAATTTTCTTTCTTTAATGAAACCTGAAAAATCCTTTTTCTGTGAAACAGAGCGAGAGAGATTGTCCTGGCATGTTATGACGATGTGATGATGAGTGTTTTGTGATCTGCAATCTGCAACCATTGAACAAACGGCGAAGTTCAACGAAAAGCCAAAAACTGTCGGTGTAGTGCAAAACGAGTCTTCATTTCATTCCAAAATGAGTTTCCAATCTCGTCATAAGTCAGTACATAATGCTTTTCATTTGAGCCTCCTCGTTTACCATGATCATGAATAATTTATGAATATGAATGTACTTTAGAGCAAGCAAAAGGAGGAATCAGAAGCCCAGACGATTCTGTTTTCTTTTCACGTCAAATGATGACTTCGAATGTAGTGATGAAATTGTGGTTTGTTGTTTAAAATCCTGCCGAGAAATAAATTATTACTGCCATTTTTATGTCTGAATCGGCATTCTGTCTCACTCTCCAGGTCGCCTCTTCTCATTAATCTGAGAGAAGTGTAAGCACTAGAGACAAATCACATTTTACTTTATTCAAGAAAATTGGCGTTCTGGTGTATTTCAATACGAAAAAAGTCGCTGCTCATTATACGATTAAAGTAGTAGTTAGTTTCGAATACCTTGTTGTTCTATTGATACACTGATATATCTCATGGAACAATTGTTTCGATCACAGACTGACTTACAACGTTACTACCAGGAATTACGAAGGCACTTCTACATATTTTCATGAGCACTAAAATGATACCAGAAATCATAGTCTAGCTAACAAATTAAAAATATTGACTTCTAAACTGACAAAAATTTTGATTGCTAATAGTAGAATCAGAAAGCAAATAAAATATTAATTACAATCACGCCATTATACATCTCCTTATTACTCAACTGATTTGCATTTCTATAATTTACGAAGATGACAAACTTTGCTATCGTTGCCACCATCAATCTTTTCCTAATTTAATTTTCAATATCATCTATCATCTTCTTCAAAACTGCGAGATGTTCTGGAGTTTATTATTCGTATTTTATGACCTGCGAGATGTTCATAGAACAAACCCATTCAAGAATTTGAACAAAACGAGTATCATTTTGGTAACTTGTAAATGGTACATTTTATTACATCGACCGACCTGAAATGGAATAAGTATAATTTTCCACGCCAACGACTTCGATCTTTCATTAGTAGAGAAGCTAGTCGGCGTTTGTTTAAACTGACGATTAAAAATGAAGCATTCATCTAAATATTCAAGATTATTTCATGACCGTATTATTAAGCTAACTAACCGCGAAATCAAACAATCATTTCCAATTATATTTCATGGTCTGGAGTAGACAAGAGGGAATTATGACGAGTCCCGGGAGAAAAAAATGGATTCTCATTATATCTCGGTTTGAAGGAGTTGTTTATCTAGTAATGAATAATATAAATACCTATAAGTATGTGGAGTGGAGTAGAGCATGGAGAGGGGAAGAGAGAGAGAGGGACTCTGAAGGGGAAACATTGTAAATTGTACTACGTAGGCATGTATTAATATTTTTTATCCAACTTTATCCTTTGCGTTGTCGTTTCTAAATATTTGCACCCACCCGGATAGTCCAATCCAAAGCCACGGCTTTCATAAAAAAAAAGCTTCCAAATGAAAAGGCTGGAATGAATAGAAGCATTTCCAACCAGCTCGAGTCCGTATAGAATGTGCTGAATAATACCTTTTTGCTATTTAGCAAATCTTCCGTACTCATGGGAGTTTATTGTGTTGTGTATGCCTCACAGTTTCGCTTGAACCGGGTCGAGTTGTGGAAAAGTGAAGAATTGAATGCTGTTTTTTTCAGCATAAAAAATACGCCTGACCTTGACTCAAGTTAAGTGTAAGCGTGTGCATACGAGAGTGTGGAGTGAGTTTTAGAGGAGATCTAAGAGTATAAAAAACAAACATTTTATGAAGCAAAGCAAAGCGAGCAAGCAGGTTTTTCATGAGAAAACATGTGATGAAGATGATGATAACCGAATGTGGAAGAATTTAAACACACGAATTGCTTATTGGTGTTCTTCTTTTCCTTATCTATACTATACTTACTATACTTATCAAACGTCTTCTTTGCGTCAACCATTTAAACCTTTTGGGAGTATTTATGTATGCCACTGTAGAATTAAGTAACTTGTTCTATAACCGAATTTGCGCACGTACATCGACCGCCGCTTGCCTACTAACAAAATGTAAATGGAAAATATGTGGCAATGTAGTTGTGATTGTAACCACTTTAACTTGTACGACCATCCTAGACTCAAGAATGAACTTTCCTTTATTCCTTTATACAAATATATTGTTTTTTCGATTTCCTCACCTACTTAAACGGCAATGGTATCACAGCAGCAATGTTCTTCTTCTACTTTCCTTCCGTGAATGCAAAAACAAAAAAAAAAAACACTAACACAAATCGTAGTCTCCATTGATGTTATCCATATCCATTGTGAATTTAACCAATAGCATAATAAGGAGTTATAAAGTAATTTTGGTCGCCAACTCTTTTTCTTTCTCACTGTCATTTTAACCTCTCCTGTCATCATTGTCTGCCTGGTGACAATGCAAATTCAATGCCCTTGTCGCCGGTTTGAATTTTTTTTCAGTTCGTATGCTGTTATATATAGATGCTGTAAGGCAATGACTACAACCACAGCAGTCCCTAAGTAGAACTATAATTATAAAGGTTTTTGTTTTTGTTGAAGACACTGATTTAAATTTCATAAAGTGTCGGCAATAATGTAATGCCTCATAAATTGAAAATAGAAATTGAACTGGAATATTAAATATATACACATTTCCTTTCTGAACCATTTTGCATCCCTCCTTTGGATTATATATCGTAGGGACATGTATGAGTCATAAGCCCAGTTTTGACAAATGCTAAGCCCAACCAACCTATCATTTTTTTGCAAGTATTTTCCTAAACACGGTTATATAAACCTTCCGCCAATTGAGGTAAAATGAAACTTGTCATTTTTGTTTATTCCATTATTCGCGTTATATTTTTACATGCTATACAAATACAAATTAAATGGAACTAGTGGGTTTAAATAATTTGTATGGCTTTTATTTACTTCATTTTCTTTCTGGGGGAGGAAAAAAGGTCTGCAGCGTAGACTGAGCAACAACAGTCACCGACAATGCAGGCTTAACTCAAGTTGAACTCACTGGATAACGCCATGGTTTCGTTTCAAAATACATACTTAGTAAAACCCTGGAAACCCATATTGACCTTACAGTTAGTAGTATGCTTTGATTAGGACGACTTACCTAGCTTTCACTATTGTGATATGTGGAGCATAGGATGAAATCACTGATATGGAAATTACATACTAATTATTTCTATGGAACAGCCAATTTTAGTACTTACTTATTTGCCCAAATATTGTGTGAAATGTTGCGCAAGGGAGGAATTGAGACGGAAGAATACGTATGCAATACGGTGAAAATTATGAGTTATTTGATGAAGAAATTGGCGAATAGGTTGCCTTCCTGTCAGAAAAAACTGAGAAAGAAAGATGTTGCTTTTTGCCAAGGGAATTTTTGTACCCATGCCTCATGCTAAACCAATATTGCAACATTGTCAGCGATATAGCAATAGTACTTAAATTCAATTAGGGTCACAGTCATAGACTTGTCCTAACTTGTGTGTTGTTTCGTTTGTACCCTACTATGACATCTAATTAAATCTATGTTCATCGGCAAGTCAGTAAATCATTAAAAAATACAAAACACGAACATTAATTTCCTTCTTTACTTTGGCTTCAATGTTGTCAATTGTCAGGACCAGTTCAACATTCAAGTTACATAATCATATCTACGTGAGCATTGGGTTGGATCTAATTGGATACATACCCACATAACATATAATTCAAAACAGTTAAGGACCAGTGATTTGGGCTCATTAAAGACGGACAATTGTAGCATTTCAAAAACTGTACACTATTTCTACGTATGCATGTATGCTTTTAAAGTTCCAGCAGATAATTACATCTTTATCAATAAAAAATGAAAGAATATTAAAGTAACCTTCCCTCGGTTTCTATTCCGGATGTCTTTGTGTAACAGGTTGAATCACTGTAATTACGCTAAAGAAAACGGATAGTCTTAAGATACTTATATTTACATCTATAGCAACACAGCCCCAGTTCATAGAACCGGTGAGAGCCATTAGCAGGCAAAAATATCGAATAATAACAGTATGCATTAATTCTAAAGTCACCTACTAACAAAATACTTCTCAGCTGAAATACTAATAAGTTTTCTCGCCGCAGTGGCGCTAGGAGTATTCTGGACAGACGGACAGAGGCACTTATATAGCAGATATGTGGTTAGCAAAATGGCAGTAAAAATAGCTTACGCCTGCACCTTCATATAGTGGCATCATATGCATTAGTATTGTAGACTAACAATCATACTTGCAAGTACGTTTTTTACAAGATGATTTCCGATGCATGATATGGATGCGAATTTAATTTGCAGTAATTAGAGTACATACAAATGCATTCAGTAGATTTAGGTGATGAATATAGCTTTACGATATACGATTAGAACACGGTTTTCATCTATGTAATATAAGTATTAAAATACCATATTCACTTATAATTAACTGAAACTTACTGCATTTATGTAAATCTTGCATCAACATTTAATACGTTACATTCGCCTTGGGTTGTAATGCATAACTTGATTATCGCGTTTTTATTGCTGTGGCATAGCAAAAATACGTAGACCACACGGCTTCTTTGTTAAACAAATTTTGATGGATCACAAGTACGAAGCGTGATTTTAGACTTTTTTCCCTCTTTGAAATTTGAACCCTGCGATAAAGATTGTTACCTGAGGTGACACCAGCCACTGTAAAGTCCAATGACTAATTGATGAGCTCGTCTTTTACTGGACGTGGCGAATGGATTTACACGTGAGGAGTCGTCTAATACGACAAACCAGACCATTAGACTTCATTTTGTACTGGATTATTGAGCAAATGGTTTTTAAAACAGCAGAGTAGAGAACTTATGCTTTTTTGTTAGCTTTCTCCATCCACCTCTTTTATCGATACTATACAATTCATAAGCAAAAAAGAAATTCAGATTCCAAAAGATTTTGTGACTTTCATAATTTTGATTTATTCATTAGTTATTACATATTGAAGTGAATTTGAATTGAAAGCGAATGATTATGAAGCGTTCTTTGAACTACGGATATACATATTTGACGGGGGCTTATGAATGTGTAAACAATTGTAATATTATTATTCTTCGATTTGTATCATCTCTCACCATAGACGACTTGCGACTGGAGTTATTGCAACACCAGTTCCACACAATACATTCACATTGCCATTTGCCATGATATGATGAGCATTGAGCATCACGACTTACGACTACTGCTGGTACGATACGATCGCGTATTCAATTCAAGTTTTATTCAATTCACTCGTCACACAAGTCAGTTCAATTACACTGGAAACGACGAGTGCTCTTTCCAAGGTCAAATGCGATAAAATAGGTAATATTATATGTGTTGCGTTGTAGTGATTCGATAAATGAAGACGACGCTGCTGCTGGTGGCTGTGTTGATTGCGATTGCGAGTAAGAAATGTGATGATGATGGAGCACTCTTGGCTTGACTTGACTTCATCTAATTCTCCACCGCTGAATAATACAATCCTTCTTTTAATATAGACAACTTTACTTACCTTAAGTTAGCATATTTTTTTTTGTCTTTTTTATGTAATCAAGTAGAACACACTGTCACTCTATTTGTATTTGAGCCCTGTAATCATGATAAAAAGTAAATCATCATTCTATTGACTTTCTATCATCGCTTTTTTATTGCTTACTTCTGGAGTCTAGCTGGAAGGGAACTAGTAAATATGTACATGCTTATTTGCAAACACTTTGCACGAGGTGCATACATGATCAAGATGTATACGAGTTACCTAATAACTACATCCTCTATTGAATTACCTTTAAGGGAGAAGAAAACAATGTCTCAATTCAATGAGCACACGCACAATGCATGCACACAATGACGCAAAAACATTCCAGTTTTTTAACGCTTCCTTTCAGTTGCGCAAAATTTCCGGGACTAAACTAGTCGGGAAAATTCCCATTAATGTTTTATCAACACGGCAATAACTGAGACTGTTGCGTTGTCCACCAAGTGGTAAAAGTGTTCTTGAACACTTTTCTAAGTAAGTCTAACAACAAAACACTTTATTTGCCTCTCTACAGTTTGTCTTTTCCCCGAATTATCAACTCCACCCAGACACCAGTAGGGCACTAAAAAGTGTGGCGGACGCGTTTTACGGATTTCTTGTTAACTTTTTAAAAATTTATAGTCACAATGGACCCGTGGAAACACATTATGTAATGCATTCAGGAACCTCCTTCTTGAAATGCTTCATCATCCTTTATTCTGAGAATACATTATGTTTAGTCACCACGGAGCACATAGTCTCCAAATTTCCTCGCCTCAATATATAACAACAAAGAAGAGTTCCAGACAAATCTCTTATTGGAATCTAATATTTTTACGTACGATGAAGAACTCATTTTCGATGCTTGGATTAGATAGTTCACAGAACACCGACATTCGACAATTTAAAAATGGTAATAATTGCGATCATGATAGTTGACAAGTGCAAGAAGCAAACTTGCAATAAAAAAAATTCTGTCATTGTCATATTTTTTATAGTTTCAAGGGGAATGAATGGTAATTTAAAGTTGATTGTGATTTTTACCTTTGTAAAATGCAAATTGCTTCCACTGAAATAATCCATTGATTTAGTATCTCTATTTTTTGTAAAAAAAAGTATATGCGCAATTCAGCTGAGTCTCCATTATTCGATTCAGTCGTTTTTAAAGAATATTGGGGATTGAACAGCATCATCATTAATAAATCGGTTTGCTGAACTGACCTTGAACTTGAAGTGGAGACGGAAACACGTTTCTAAATAAAAATTTGAAAGACAACAGACAACTCGCTTAAGAATAGGAAGCTCTGTGCTTAGGAGTAAAGAGTAACAAGAACAAGGAAGATTATTATTATTACGTACTTAGCTGAGCAAAGCGAGTATAGATTTGACCTTTTTCATCTGTACAGATGATAAAAAATTAACTTACCGACTTTTAGTTCAAAAACGAAATTTGGAACGAAGGTTATTCAAGTCCTTAGAATGGCAGCTATGTTTGATTCTTATTTTCAACAAAATTAGTCAACTATTATTCGAAGAGTCGGGGGAGTTCGAATAACACAAATCGAATCCTTTGTTCAATGCCTAACGACATGGTCAACGGTTGGAATTTTATTTGAAAGCTCATTCGAAAGTCTTTGAAAAAGTGAGCACGGCTGTTAATTTAAAATTTGACAACGGTGAACGGCAGGAGGCCGTAAATTTTTTTTCAAATTAAGCATGTGCAACTTGTGACACATCATTCAAAAGCCTGTAAACTGAGCATGACTGTTACTTTAGAATTTTGAAATATTTTAACGGCTGGTGAATAATAGCTTATTAGAAAGGTCCCTTGAAACCCCATTCAATTTTTCCGTTGCAGCAGCAACACTCATAAATTTTACGCATCAGAGGAGTGAAAAATAGCAACAAACGTTCTTTAGCGCTTTTGAAACTGCGTAAGGCTGTTAAAATGATTTTTTTTTTCGAAATTCATTAACCGTCAACGGCTGGAGAAGGAGGCCGTTGATTTTTTTCAATGCAACATACTTACATATTAATAGTTTTGATAGCCGTAATTAATTCTACAGGTATGTTTCCTTTCTCTTTTCAAATATGACATTTATATGATGCAGTGGGCCATGGAGAATAGCAAGACTGCTTTCGATGCGACAAATAAAGCTTAAAAGCAGCATTTTTACTAGTTGAAAATTTTTTTATCAGTGATTTTACCAGCTTTACTCATCGTCAGCTGCGTCACTATTGCTTATTAAATGCACCGAACGATGACGATGATTGAGTCTTTTTATTTTGGTAAGCTTATGTCCGCTGCCAAGTTGTAAATCAATTAAATGACAATGTAACTATGAGCTTAAATTATACTGAAATCACCTGCAATTTTTTATCATCTCGCCTCGTCTTTCTTCTTGACTACTCCCAGTGCAGTTTCTCGAGTCTGGCTGGACTCTTCTGGACAGGAACAGTCTGCGTCTGGGCTTTGATGTGATGTGATGTGTACATACATATTAAACGTTCTTTGATTTAGATTAGAAAATTGAAGATGCTTGCAATGCGCACGGCGCTACTGCGCAGTGGCATGATCTACCTACGACCTGTAAGTAATATGCGTGTAAAAGATCGTAAAGTAAACTGTAGTGATGCAGTCAAAAAATTGATAGAATAGATACAAAAGCATACGTATTTGCAGGGAACGGAGTTTTGGAAAATGTGAAGTTTGCTTTTTCGTATAAACATCATCTATACATACGTTGTTAAATAAAGCGGTTAATAGCTACAGTTGAGGATAGATTTTGCAAAGCAGTCTGCTGATTAATGTATCCTTTCAGATGAGGTATTAACCGCTTTTAGATTTAAACAATGTTTTAACCGTCTGCTGTCGTTTAATTTAAAAATTCTAAAGTAAAAGTCTTGTTTAATGTTTAAGAGTAAGAGCTTTCGAATGAGCTATTGCTATTACAAACTACATGTTCCATTTTTTTTAAATCAATGGTCTCCTGCCGTCGTCAGTTAAACATTTTCGAATTTTTAATTTAACACTCTTATCCAGTTTTTAAATGCTTTTGAATGAGCTATCACAGGCGATATGTTCCTTCCTTAACAAGTCGATCTTTTGACAATAATAATAGTTCGTTGAAAAGTCATTCCGAAATGTTTTTCGATGTTAACGTCTGCACAGACGGACAAACAGACTGATCAGGTGAAATCAGTAGCATCAATTATACTCGCTTCGCAATCTCAGCTACGTGTAAGTAATAATATTCATTGAAAGTTGCAAGGATGGGATGATTACGAGAGACAAAGTAGGCATTAGGCATACCACTACACATATGTGCATAGATAGGTATGTATTTTGTTGAAAAAAAAATCTACACGTGTGCAGATCCCTACGTTTAAACCTATTCCAGGCAAATTCCATTTTTAGCTGTTCAAATTGTGCTTTATTATTTCTCCAGTCATAACTTTTCAAATCATGACACTCATTAATTCATCACTAAATGCGGATTTATACAAGGATTTTTAGAGCACAGCAGGAATGGATTCGAATGAAAGAGGAATTAGTGAAAGTAAAGTGTTATTTTAATTTTTATTTAGAATTTATACAATTTTATAAAAATTAAATGTCCAGCAAAATTATCATTAATCAGTGTAGCATCCTTTTATACATTTAAAAACGGAAGGGCACTTATGCAATTATCAACATCGTTTTCGGCAAGTACAATTTAATGTTTCATGTTACCCCCACAACTTCTTTGACACTTTTGTTTCTTTGTAAGCAAATGGTAATGGAAATAATAATCCTCAAAATCTAGACTGAATTTATTAGTTTTGCTGACAATGAGAGGAAAGGAAGAAAATTTTTCACACACAATCCACGACAGTCAGCATAAAAAAGACTCCAACTTATCTTTCATCAGAATTAGGTACTCATATTTTGCAAGACCAATTCTTAAAAAATATGTCACTTTAACGTATAAAGTGTTTCGATTTTTATAATTTATCTAAATTTATTATAATAAAACATAAGTTTAAAACAGGTTGACTTAAATTTCTAAACGGAAGACAAGTACAACTGTTAATTGTCCTTTTTTTAAAAACAAAATTAGAAAAATTACTCTGGTACATTGTCTGGAAATTAAATGACATTACAAAGCACTGTTTAATACCCGTTATGATTTCCTCAATCTATATCGTGATTTATTTGATATAAAACCTGAATGAGTTGTAAGGAGAAAGACGAAGGGAGCCCATTTTCTTCAATAATTTCATGGCGATTATAAGTGTAGTATATGACCTTGGTTATTGGCTGTACAAAAAAAGTTGATCATGAATTACCGTTTATTATGTAAAATTTAAAAAAAACCTTATGAGTAATACTACCTCTCTCATTGTCAGTCAAACGAGATCAGCAAAAAGCATTATAAAAGTCAAACTGTAATTAATTATTTCACGATCGAAATAGTCAAAGTTTACACTAGCGCAAATAGCCGAAGTTCATCTACTTTAAGTTAAGCATGCTTCATCTCATCAATTATTGGTAGCAATTATTAGCATTGGAATTACTCCTATACGTACGAACATAAGAAAATTATACATATGCCTAGACAGCTTAGTATTGGGACTGTCGCGTCATTTCTTAACTCAGTCCATTCTGTGACAAACATAACATAAACATAAAATAGATTACATATTTTACTAAAATTGATTTAAAACTCAAAACAAAAGTGATGCGTGAAGACGTCTATTACTGTTGTAGACCGATCCATGGATACTGAACGTTCCTTCATTAAACGATAAATTATTTAAATGACTTCTTCGTGGGCTTTGATTTTGACTTGCTGGGGTCGATTTTGTCCTTGGCCGAGCTAGAGGCGGTGGGCTTCATAAAACTAAATATTCGCGGAGTAAGACCTCCACTCTTTCCGCTTGACTTTTTCTCGGTTGTATTGTTATTATTTACATGACCGTTCTCAACGCTAGGACTATGTCGCAAACTACGCGAAGAATAGGAATGGTTACTTCCATTACTGCTGCGGCTACTTGTATCGCCATGGTTCGCAGAGGGGTGGGTGGAATATGTCGAGTCTACGTCGGTGATTTTCGTTCGGCTTCCACTCTTTTTGGGAGTAGATCCGTTTTGATTTTCTTTTACTGTACCAACTGTCGTTTGACTCGTGAGAGAACTTCGTGAACTCAGCAAACTCTGCCTGGAACTATTCTTATAATTCTGGCTGATCACATTGCTATTGCTATCCCGAAAGCTGGATGTTCGGTTAAGCGATGTCATTGATGTTCGTGAAGGTCGTCTCTGTAGTGGCCGTCCATCCGTACTGGAATTCGTTGGATGATGATTTGCAACCGGATTGGTCGAAGAATGATGGTTGTTGGTGTTATGACTTCCGTTGTTTGTTGCATCCGACTGACTATTGGTTTCAGACAACGAGCTATGTGACTCTTCAAATCCTTCATCCCTTTCAGCAGTACCGGGCGATGAGCTAAGACCTGTTTTAGAAGTAGAAAACAAGCGGTGCGATTGCCCACTTCCTGCGGCAGCAGCGCTGTGACGAATTTGAACTATGCTTGTTCCATTTTGAGAACTGACAACTCCAGACTCATTTGGTGAAGAAGTACTCTTCATTGCCAAACGGACATCACGGGGCTCAATTGTGCTCATACTTCTCGGATCATTCCGACGACGCATTGGAGCTCTCACGGGGGAGGATTTGTTGGCACTTGTGTCAGTTGTAGAAGTGCCTCCTTTCGACTTCCCATTTACTTCTGCCTTGTTTAATTCTGTCTTCGATGAAGTTGAAATCCTTGAGCGAATTGTAGCGGTTGATGTGAAAGGCTCCGGTTTAGAAGCTGAAATTGTAGGTGAATTTAGTGTGGCAGAATTATTAGGAATACCTCCAGTTGGAGTGGTTGGGGTAGACGTAGAAACTTCTGGTCCTTTTTTGTATCTACGCGACCGTCTAATAGAAGCAAATCTGTCGAAGCCCTCCTTTGTTCCAGCATTGGAGTTGGTAAAGTCATCTTCCTTCTTGTTATCAAGTATGGTTACTGAACTTCTACGATTAGACTTAGAATCATTTAGTGACTTTTCTGGAATGTATAGAACTAGTTTTTCATCGCGGTTGTCAGCACCCAGTGAGCCAATAAGAGATCGGCGTCCATCAGCCTCCTATAATTAATTACATTTTTTATATCAATTCCTTACCGACTTTGTGATGCGATATAAAATGGCTTATATATTTTTAAATCTTACTCTTGTGTTTGTCGGAAGCGTGCTGGACTTTCCGCTACTGCTTGATTTTGTATCAGAGGTAAGCATATTGCTCAGAGACACAATTGATTTTCGAGCCACCGGTCGATCCTTGGTGGGGCTTTGTACTTCTACAATGTTACAATATTGGAGGATTTAATTTTCTACTTACAGTTTAAATGGTCTTTTGAATGCTTCGACGGCATTTATTACCCTCAATGGCTTCCATAGCACCAACGACATCGGTATTGAGCTTCAAAGATGGTCGTCTATCTGGATAAACTCTTTGATAAGTGCTGAAAACAGGGTCGTGATTACCCTCCTCAGGACCCGTACTTTCAGGCAATGTAGCCAGTCCACGTGATCCCACCACAACTTCTCTGGGTTCACCGAATCTACGAATAAATCTCCGCGGAGGAGGTCGTCTCTTTGGCGTTTCTCCACTTCCGCCATTTTCCAAATCCACAAACCAAGCTGCGATTCTTTCACGCCATTCCCGAGACGGACTTTTGCTTTCTTCTGATTTTAAATCAGTACCGCAAGAATCGATTTGAACAGTGGGATTGTTAAGATGATGGTGACTATCATTGTGACCAGTAGCCGGAGAAACGGGTCGCTCACGTTCGTCGTTCAGATAATCCATGAGATTTGGTCGTCGCCTTGCTTTACGAGACCAGGATCTATCAAGAGAGCCATATTGTTCCGGTTTTCTCTCACGAGAGCCGTCATTACCAGAGGCCCGAAGGAAGTCCATTAAACCAGATTCATCCTCATCGGAAGGTACTCGACTACGACGACGACGAAGAGAGCCGTTGGGAGTTGTGTCTGAGAAACAAGAAAAAACAAGAATAATATGACTTGCAGAAATTCAACACTGTCATTTAAGGCAAGTTATCAAAACTGCTTAAAACTTGTACCTGGAGATGGCAACGTCAACTGATCAGGGCTCTGAAGATTATTGTTTGCTTGATCCGAGAGAGAGCCAAGACGTCGTCGAACTACCCGTGGAGAGCAAGCGATGAAGATTTCATCTTCTGAATTTAATGGCACCTTGTTATTCTACAAAACAAAAATACAAAATACAGCTCCTGATAATACAACCGCACTAAGAGCTAAAAGCACAGGCTTCAATATCTTTAAGATTACATTATCATTTTGCGGTGTTTCCCAACCGAGCTGCAAACGTTTTTGAAATTGCTCCTCTCTAATTTTCTTTCTTTGTGCAGCTTCTTCCTCTTGCTTTTTGCGACGAGCGTTCTCGATGGACGCTTGTTTCCATCGGGATGTGAAAGAATATAATATCTTAAAGCATTCTTCGAGCTTAAATGTTTGCACGTCTTCACAGAAGAATTGAGCCATGTCCAAGCGGACATTCTCCACTTGAGTAAGGAATCCCTCTAACGCTGATAGATGATAAGAAGCATCCTGCATATTACGAAAAAATCATATTCACAAATGCTCGGTATCATTTCATTATAATCTTTTAAAATGTCGTTGAGAACCCAATTGATGCTACCTTAAAGAGTTGATCGAACTGCTGACTAATTTCAGCAGGCGTGTTTGGATCTGCAATTTGCTTCGAGATATTTATGACTTTAGTTTTTAGACTGACAATGTCCGTCTTCAACTGTTCAACACTTGTCCTGCAACAAAATGATGTAAACATGCTTTCTGTAATTTAAGCACATATAATTTAAAGGTGTTGATGGATAAAGATTATCCATGCGTGATATAAAACGATAAAATTACTTTGAGGCTTCCTCTAGAGAGGTCATTTCATCAACAAACCCGATCAACTTGGGATCCTTGGCCTCCGCTTGCTACAAGAAATAACGAGTCATACCAAATTTAAGACTGGCTTTTGCCGTAAATGGAAAATTAATTTACTCAACACCAACAACATTCATGAGTACTGATTCTTCTAAGTTGATCTAGCCTACAATCGATTATCTTAAAATTTAAATGGTCATAATAACAAATTGAATCGAATTGTGCAGTAATTTGACCAGGTCAAAATCGATTTTTCAGCTTTATTAAAACTAACCATTGCGACGAAGTGCATCAAACTGACACCCGGTTGATTGCCTCGAATGTCTGCAACCTTCTGAAGTGAGGACAGCTTGACCCCCGCGGCGTCACCAGCGTATCCTCCCTATCCGAAATAGATTTTTTAAATAAAAAATTACATTTTGCATACAGAGCACATCTTGCATCCCATTTAGTAGAAAAAAATTTTTCTTTCCGTTTCTATCTCATCAGTAACTCTCTAAAAAGAGAAACTGTGCTTGCTCTTACCGAATTAAGAAAGTTGCCGGCAACAAGAATCATGAAAATAACCTCTTGAAAATGTTGCGAGGCTTTGATGTCTATATACAGAAGAGAGAACATATAAGAAACACTGGGCGTGACCACCATCATCGTCATTTGAATTTGTGAGTGCATTTTAAAAGAATATAATCGGTAAAAAGTAATTATTTTCATGGGATTATTATTCAGATCTTACCTTCGGAGGCTTGAAGTATGGTATTAATTGACGACTCTAAACTGCTCACACAGGACTCAAACTCCTCTTTGAGCAGCATTGCTTCCAAACGCAATCGGTAACCCTTTATGCCCATCAATTGCAAAATAAACTTTTCTGCAGCACCAAGACGTTCTTGATCATTCTTTGGCACAGACTTTAACATTTCAATTTCATCCTTGCTTGGCAAGATTTTGAGTAGACCTCGTAACCTCTCTGTTCCCAAATCTTCCGATTTTCCTTCCAAAATATGCTGAACAACGTCTTTATTTGAGCTGTAATTAGTAAAATCCAATGCTTACAGAGGTGACTAAAGCTTTCGTAGAAAAGCATGTTTTTAGTTTGTAGTAAATATAATTTTGTTTGCTGTACCTGCGGAATTGTTTCAGGAAAATGTTGATATTAAGACTTCTCTTAGCATCAAGGAGCAAGATCTGCAAAAAATAATTTATTTCAATTTCAATCGCGCAATCTACCTAAGACCTCCATGCCATCAGTTATTTGATTGAATTGAATGTTTGATACGATCAAGCGAATAAAGTACGGTTTTTAGCACATGTATGCTCATAGTTGCTCCAATGCCACAGTGGCATGTATGAAGCGTATAAAGCAGTGGAGCGAATTTTTTGTTACCTGAGGTGAATTTCAACTCATCTTGAATCGAATTTTACAGAAAACATACCCCCGAAAGCAAAAAGATTTGACAGAACTGTCTCATAAATTCTCACCTCGTTAGTTTCTCTCTTAAGTAATCCTGTTCCTTTGTCTGCAGCTTGTACACCAGCTCCTCCTGCTGATCCTGCGGAACTTGTAGCGGCTACAGCTGCAGCGGCTTTATTAGAAGCTACACCACTTCCCAATCCCAAATTCTTTTCCGTCTGAATGCAAAACAACCCTTCGAGAGCCGCCCAATCCAAAGTGGTGGCGGTCGCACTTTGGGAATGCTTCTTTGATAGAGTCGCCCATAAATTATTTTTATTGCCACCAAGAATTTGCCCGCTTGAAATCTTATTCCAATTCACAGTTCTCATCTTCGTTTTTGGTTGAGGTGTAGTCTGTTGAGGAAGTTTCGGCAGCTCTACTAGACCACCAGGACTAATGCCATTCTTTGAGTTTAACCCAAACGGTGGTGGGGGTGGAGGACCTGTACCAGGTGGCGGAGGAGGTGCAGGTGGTCCACCAGTCGGGGGCGGAGGAGGGGGTGGAGGAGGTGGTCCCATTCCAGGAGGTGGCGGAGGAGGAGGAGGAGGAGCTGGTCCAGGCTGTTCATTAGATGCTGGCATTTCTGAATTTTCTGCATTAATAATTGTCACTGTCACAGAGCCCTTTCTATCCGATTTGTGACAATTGCATGAGCACTTTTCTCCAGAAGGTGTCCCTTGCGCAGGTCCTTTAATCTTTTGCAAGGACTTTGATCTACTTGGTGACTTTAAAATCCTCAGTGCATCATCTTTGGACTCGAGAAAACCAAGTCGGAAGAATCTTTATGCCTAAATCTGTAAAGAAAACAGAAACATCACAATAGCGGCTCAAAGTTTAGAAACTATGGTGCATGCAGAGAAGACGAGACGAACAATACAAATCCTCAACATCCCGTCATCCTCATCAATCACTTTTTTAACAATGTTATTGTTATGCAAGATCATGTCCCATGTATAAGGTTTCATTTCAGATTTCCTCTGACAATAACGAATTTTCATGAACTACGTGCAGATGTTGGGCCAACGTCAACAATATTTAATGATGCTAACCCAAAGTCCAACGAAGAACCAATAAATCTTCAACATTTCTTGAAAGTACAAGGCCTTTTCTTACCTCAGATCATTCAAAACTTGAAGGAGTTTCAAGCCAACGAATTCTGACCGTATCCGAATTCGCTCATGCAGCTCAGGAGTAGCTAAAATTAAGCAATTGATGAATGCCAATACAGCTGTTTGGTATTCGACGTTAGGACCAGTACGAAGTTCGCTCACTATAAACTTGAATCGATAGCGCTCCTTGCGATGTTTCTGGAAGAAAAATGATTTTCATAGCAATTTAATCCAAAATTACATTACGTAAGTTAACATAGTCAAAACTATATTTATCTACATTCACTCGACACCTTTTCTGTTAGTCCTAAAACTCAATTTACATAAATCATGTCCAACTCATTTCTAAAAGATCACGACAACTGAATACGGAATTTATTAAAAACGCGAGACACCCTTAACAATAAGAAAAAGTAAAAAGGGAAAAAGAAATCGCCTAAGTTTAGACGGCGGATCATGAGACTAACTGAGAACAAAAATTTATTGATATTTTTAGTGGATAATAAATCATGTTTACAAATCAGCCTTTGACAAGCTACGCTTAATGAGTTGGCCGTCGATGCACAGAATACTCACAACTGGAAGATTCATCAACACTGAAAAAAGTGTTTATTATTATTTCTCCAGGCAAGCAAACTTTCAAAAAGGGAAAATGAAAAATGCATTTACTCTCACTAATTGTTTGTGCGTGAGATTTTATAAAAAAGAAATTCAAACCGACATACCACACTACAGTGTACTTCACTCTTCAAATAGTACTCGTCCCCACCGCTGCAATAGCAATAGCTACGCACTTTGTATATACCCAATGCCAAATACACATATTACAACATCATAGTTAATATTTGTTTTGACATTTCACAAATTAGAAGAGTTATCCCATTATAGCAAATCATAAATGAGGAAAACACATTTCATTTTTGGAAGCTGATTTTTGAACTTGAAGTTCAGTTCAGTTGGCTCTTAACAGATTTTTGAGTTGAGTCTGTTTTTTTTTTCTAAAAACAAAAACTGCTTCGATAATTTTTGGCACTTCAAGAAATTGTATAATACTGATAATAATAATGGCACAAACTAGCAATGCTCAAACTCAACTAGCTTAAATGCGTTCCAAAATCCAAAAAATGGGCTAACCATTAAATATATGCGTGTATGTAATGCGAAAAAGCTTTTATTGTTAGTTGTTGTGAAATTGTATGCAAATGTATTGCAATAAACTGGAGAATTGAAATACGAAAGTTTATGACTATTTTTACCTTGTAAAAGTCCACAGCTTCAAGCGTTCTTGTGTATCCATCAGCACTGTAAACACAGAGGGCCGAGAGCAGCTCAAAAACTTGCTTCTTCACAACGAAATTCTTGGATTCCAGCGCTGAAGTCATAAAAAGAAGAAAAGTACAATGGAAAGGAAATTATTAACGAGATATTGGATATGAATGTCTCATAAATTTTCGCGTTTTTCCTGGGCGATTACTTTTTAAACATGGAAGGAGCAAAAACTCTTTGTTAGGCTAAGTTAGTCGTTGGGAGTCCCAACTTTGGCTGAGACTGGGAGCAAGCACAAGCGCAATCATTCATGAGAATAGGGAAACTTCAATCGATTTAGGTTCTAGATTCAAAAAATATTTAGCGAAAAAATTTGCATGCTGGTAGTGCTGTGTGGTGTTCATGAATTCATGATTCATGGAGTAGTTGTAGTTCGTTAAAATTATAGGCAGCTTTAAACGTTTACACCATAGGGAATCCAGTGATTACTTAATTAACCTAAATATCGTTTATGTATCTGCTCCAACCCCTTAGGCTTCAAAATTATTTTATCATAACGAAAAAGGAAAACAAAGCAAATTGTAGTCGATTGAATCATCAGATCACCACAATACAATTATCAGATCAGCAGGTGATGATGAGAAAACATGAAAATTTGAAAAAAAGTCAACATCCAGATTTTCATAGACAAAAAAGATCTTTCAAGAATTAAATGTATATAGGCTGATGGGTCCATTTGGGTCCTGACTCAAACTCAAATAGGGTAAACAGACAGGAAGAATCTACCTCACATTACATCGCATCAAAAGGAATTGGGTATGGTATGGCGTTTTTGTTTTTTTACGTTATCGGGAGCAATCAAGTCCAACAAATTGTAACGAATAAAATAAGTTATTATCCTTATGATTATACGTCGACGTCGAAAGTTCCGGACGATTTTTCTTGTATTTCTTAAAAGAGTTATGAATATTTAATTGTAAGTCAGTGGACATGTTTATGAGGATAAAAAATACAGCAATTTTTTCTCACTATTACTACTTATAATAACATAGGCATAGGCATACAAAGATTTTCGTAATTGTTGATCGTACGACGAAATAAAAAAATAAGTGCGGAAAAATTGATGGCGAAAAGTTTTGTAGAGCACCTATGGCATAATCTAATTCTTCTACATCATCACATCAAGACCAGTCAATGGTTTTTTTCACTCCTCCTCTGCTCAATGAATGGAAGCTTGATAATGTTGTTGCATTGAAAAATTGTAAAATATGCTGTCCCACTGATTTCGTAGTTGTTGAAACTTGGGCATTTTTGTAAATACTTCTTGATTTTATTTCATTTCATCGCGAGTAAAGTACATAAATTAGAAGAGAAATACATACATCGACAATCAACTCAATTTTTTTCTTCAATTTTTACAACGCGTCAAATGCCTTCAAGGGCTGTTTGCATTTGTGATGAGAATTTTTGAACAAGTGCAAGTGAAAAGGCTTTAGGTTTGTGGGCCAGAGGTGATGGTGATGCCGAGATGCTTTATTGCCGCATGATAAATTATAAAGCGGTGAGCTGTAACGAACCATATAAAAGTTAGACTACTGTGGCTTGTTCAATTTTTTATTTGTCTCTCTGGGCAGTGCAAATCATTGCATTGCCACAATCGGGGTAGACTGCGAATAAAACGAATCATCTCCGATCATCATCATTATCAAATTTTATATTTTCTCTAGAAGACTCAAAAAATTTAGTTTGATTTATATTCTTCCTTCAAAGGATTAGTCAAGATATTCGATTGAATCGTTCCTCTTGTTTCGTGTTTTTATTATGTGTGAGGGTCAAGGTCAAATGCACATTATTTTGTTGAAATTTGAATTGACTTATTAATACGTCTAAAAAATCATGAGGAAGAGGCTGGAAAAACAAAGCCGGAACGCTCGCAACAAGAACTTAGGCTTTTGTCTAATTTATCCTGCTTAAAGAAACTGAGCAGAAGGAACAATATAGGTAGGTGAAGACGATCTATATCGATTATTGTATCATCATGGATCGCCTCACACGTAGAACGGCCGTAAAAAACGCAAATGAGCACGAATATGAAGATCGTGTCACGAAAAAGGAAAACTGTGACCTTGGTAGTACATAGGTATGCCCATGTACATACTAATATCTAGGGAAAGGGATTTGTTGAAATGTGGAATCAATCAAAATATTTTATTACTTCAGATTTTCAGCTTAAAAACCCATTTGACTTCTTGACTTACCTTTGTTTTTTTTACCTTCGACTTATTTGCATAACAATTCTAAGCAAAAATATTATTTTAGATGCGGTAAAAAAATAACTTGAAATGAATTCGATAAACTTCTCTACAAGTGATGTTTACACAAATTAGAGTTTCAGACTTGAATTAAAGAAATTCTAAAGACTTACAAATATGTATTTGAAAATTTTAGAGTGTAACCTTTGTATTCTTACGTTTTTACTTGTTTCCGTTACATCTTATTAATCAAGCACGCTTTGGTAATCATTGAGAAAAATATGTCTTTAGAATGATACGCTCAAAAATGTTAATGCCTCGCAATATTTCGGATTTTTTTTGCTAATCCCATGAATCATGATATCTTAATTTAATTCAACTCATTTTTTTTCTGACTTTCATCAAGTCCATATGAATTGTAAAAGGTTTTCTATATTGGATGAAAAACACCATCTGGCTGGACTTTATGTCCATGATATTCGCCTACACCTTTAGTTCCTAAAAAATCACTCGAAAAGGAATACAGTGTAGGAAAATGAAAACAAACAAATAATTCACCTTTCTTGAAAAAAAAATCTTTAACGAAATAGAGGGGCATACTACGTACTCGATTATTATGGATTCATTGCGTTTGAACTGATACCCAAAGCAAGCGACTTACATACGTACAAACAAGGAAAGGAGACAATTTTTAAATCTAAAACGAAGATGATATTATGGTACTCATCAGTTACTTGATGTCCTTCTTGTGTCCCTAAAATATCTTACAAATGAACATTACTCTTGAGGCAGAAGAGCTGTACAATACATTCATAGGGAATTTACGATGAGTGAATTTTAAACACACTGCGTGAACGCCATAAAAACTGCACTAACTTATTGGGGAATGATGGATCATATTAATAAGATGCAACTAGTGCAAAAAGAAAAGAGTTTACTCGCGCAAATAATTTAGATTAGATTGACAGGTCCTCATGTGCAAAGTCATTCAAGTGAGAAAAGAAATTTTGAGCGAAACAGTTGAAAAGATTTATTCTTTGAATGGATGACGACAATCACATCACATTACCGCCAACGGAATGACAATTTGTTGTGATGTGATGGCCCTATCTCTGGGCCTAACCAGCTCTAATTCTTTATCGTTATTATTGGAAATCCCATATAGAGCCTGAAAAATTTACAACCACACTGAATTTCCAAAGATAGAAATAATATGAGGATGTATTAAAAGTGGATTTTTGACAGAAGAGGTGTGTAAGGCTATCTCTCTCCTTCCCCTCATCTTTCTAACTGTTTGGCGTGAATTAAGAAGAGAAATAGAATAACACACAAAAGTAGTTCCTTAATGCAGATTTTCAGAGAGCGTTTTGGTTGATGAAAAACAGAACGCCTGATTACATTATCATACATTTTATTGTTTAGCTCGTAGTCACATAATTTTCTCATTTGTTCAGAAGGGCACTAAAGAAGCGTCGGATTTTATTCCTCAAAACAGCTCATCTTATAAATCGTACATGCATACTTTACGCTGTGTTGTTTGCTGACCTAGTCCTTAAACAAACTGAGTTCATGAAGAAGTGAAAGACGATTTGGTTTTGAAGAGACCAAAATTGTAGTATTTCTTTAAAAGGGTTTTTGTTAGTTCAAGTTTTGGTCTCAAAATGAATTGCGATGTCAACAGAAAAAAATGAAAGAGAAAAATTAAAATGCAGTTATTATCATACAAAAAATGCACGTAGTTTCTATTTATGTATGTTATGCACAAACAAAAAATTAACTGATACAACGCTTTCAAATTGATTCTATTATGCTGAACGAGAAATATGTGGAAAAAAAATTATTTCAATTCTCATTTGGAACACGCTTCAGGCTTCTATTGTAGTGAATTTTTTATGCATTGCTTAAAGAGCATAAAATGTTATAGTTTTATGTGAGCAAAAATCGAAAGAGTCATTAGGTTAATGTAATTTAACGCCATAATAATTGTTAAAAGGAAGTAGTAACTCTATCAAATCAAATCGGGAAGAGGAGTACGCACTACAAGCCTAAAATACAACATAACTGCAAATAAAGACTTCAAAAAATAAAACGTTTTTACTACTTCTTCATTACTAGAAGTAACAAACACGCCGTCCTTGTCATTCCAAAAATAATTTTCTCGGTCGCGCGCGCCATATTTGATAAAAGAGTGAATAGGAACTCAATATGCTAATCAACATGGTAATCTCAAAGAGAAGTATGCAAGCAAAGCATTAAGATTTGCAGAATTTATCAAAGAGAGAGATGCGGATGTGCGATGATGGTCAGATTAGTAAGTATGTACTTTGCATTTAAAAAGGGACTAGCCTGGCCTAGCCTTTTAAGCAGAGCTAGACAATATTTACCATTGATTGAAGCTATAATTAATCATCATACATCTTGCATGTCGTGAATATAAATAATCAGAAAAGTAATCATGGCTCCCAGTCAGTGAGACAAAAAAAAACATGTACATATTAAGTTGAACTTACCAGAAGCAAGCTTTTCCGTGTAGTCACTATTCTCGACAATGTAGTCGAGTCCAACCCTTGCAGAATCCATCTTGACTTGATTGAGGCCTCACTCTAGTCAGCTTAATCTGTCCACAAAAGTTCCGTTTCTTTATGGTGACACGATGACATCCACTTGACTCAAACTATTTAATTCTTTTTTGATGTGTGGAATCTTCCAAGTGAAATCTTTGTATGGGGATCTTCTCAGATGAACTAGACAATTTACGTTGGTGGAGGAGTTGGCTATACAGTACTTAAGTGATGATAATAATGACCATTTCATTTTTACTGGCTTCACTCGCTTCCTTGGCACTGGCTACACACACGACACAACAATAAGCCATTCATTTTTAGTCACAGAAGAAAAAAAAAAACGGAAGTTAAAGTGCAACACTTCACTAAACTCCTTATGTATTGCCCTCGCTCCTTATTTAAAACAGCATTCACCTTGTTGGCTTTGTTCACTTGTCCTCTTTGATATTAAATTCTGAATATGACTATAGCTGAGATAGAAGGACACTTTTGCGCTGTCAGACTCAGATAAGGAGACAAAAAACGTCACATTAGCAAGTGACCAAATTTAATAGCTTATTCCTGATTACGATCTCCTAAATTAAAGTTGTGCGGAAACAAAAAAGTGTTTTGTCATCTATGAATTTATTAGTAATTGGACGCATGCAAGTGACGATGATGTCGTGTGTGCACCATCACATTAAATTTGCTACGATTTATTGGCACAGAGTCACTCGCAAATGTCATGTTGAATGAATGGGCGGATTTTAAACTATTTCTTTGTAATACTCAATTGTTCATTGATTTGTGCAAGGACCACTTGTGTATCAACTTTTCCAATTGTCTAAATTTCAAACATCCACATTTGTATTAACTTCTACAACTGATCTTTATAATTGCTTTTTGGACTCTGAGAAAATTTTAAATCAACACATACCGCATGCCGGGTAGGTAGATGAATCGTTTGGTCAGGTCAATCTGAAAATGTTTAAAAAGAGAATACAGTTTTTTTTAATTAAAAAAAAATAGGGGATTTGAGTCAAACTAAATTTTACTAAAATTGTGTATGCCTCCATTGTGCAATATTTTTGTGGAAATGTTTTAGGAGAATAACTATATAAGTATTATTTGATATAAGTATAACGATGTCAGCAAACAATAAGAATGAAATAATTGAGTAATGTAGCGAGTAATGTCTTATGACTCTTATGATTAGTCAACTGCCTACCCATTTTCTCGATGTATGACCGAGAGACTACATTGACTGATCAGTGATCATCGTTAAATGATTGGACGTAGCCCTGTTTTTTGGCAATAAAGCGTATCGCACAATTCATACATTCACATTTAAAAAATATGGTTCCAAACATGGGTAATAAGGTGAAGGTCGATGAAATTACAAGGAGCTGAAGCTCCAAATTTGTAATATTTATTGTGTGAGACGTTTTATGTAGCATGTACATCGGCACATAGTTATTGTTACCTTATGTGCGGTAATTAAAAAACTGCATGAACAATGGACAGATGTATTTGATGGTGGGCATTCCCCGACGCGTGTGTACTCAACTTAGCCATGTAGGCTTTATTCTTCTTTCGTTGCATAATATATTCTCACGTAACAAAGTTAAATTTAAAGAAAGGAAATCGAAATTTTATAAACTCTCTCGAAAGTAAATCAAAACACTTGCTACATTTTCCCGTTTAAATATCAGCAACAAAGTATCTACATTGAATAAAAGAAAAGTCAATCACGACGCCACTAGGATTGCACATTGCAGAATGATGATGAGTCAGTAAGACTCTGTTTGATGTCTCCGGTACACCATTACGATCACCACCAATCACTACCGTAAAAATGAAAATGCAATAAATGGATTAAAAACCGGAAAATGTGAACAACCACAAGCACGCTTTCCTGAAAAGTTTTTCTTTGCACATCAAA
Source organism: Seira musarum (assembly GCA_027743895.1). Classification (NCBI taxonomy): domain Eukaryota; kingdom Metazoa; phylum Arthropoda; class Collembola; order Entomobryomorpha; family Entomobryidae; genus Seira; species Seira musarum. The sequence continues at coordinate 55,454 of JAHZMX010003997.1, forward strand.
CAGTTTGGTCTATGCGTACCCCACTGACTGATTAACTGACAATGAGTCCGAGTAAAAGTTACCGATGGAAAACTATACGACGACGAAAGTCTGCGTGATGATGATCGCTCGCTCTCGCTAGAATCATCATGACCAGACTCTTTCAAGAATGAAACTGAGAGACAAGTTCAGATATGAAAGGAATCAGAACGTAAGTAACTCCATCCCTGAAAATACTTACGGCTAGTGTGCATGTGATTGTCTCATCAGAACAGAGGGTAAAAAGTAAAAACTATAACTGGCAAACAATACATGACAATGTAACCGCATCACCAAAAACAACATTACTACAACTAGCTCGAATCGAATAGAGTGAACAGGGCACACCAAGCTTGTCATGTAACAAAAGTGACCTCCTCCTATATGCACGCAGAAATGAAGAGTGTGCAGGTTCGTTCTGAATCTTCTGAATAAAAAAAATCTTAACATGTGCGCAACTTTTTCTGGCCCTCCAACTTATATTCATTTACTGTAGACAGTCGCATTCGAGAAGACATGACTATTACAGAGAAAAAAATTCTATTTTTGATTTAGCCATTTCTTAAAATGATGCTTTTGAAATGCGTAGTGGTTCATAAAAGTATACAATCATTATTATTATTGAGATCATTACTTAAGGAGTTCCACCAAAGTTTGGCGGCCGTCAAATTGCGCGGCATCCTCTCCTAAATGGTATTAATAAAAAACGGAACAATGCTTTTTAATGGTCATTATAGTGACTAGACCAGGATGAGAACAATGATAAATGCCACCGTTCTGGTCCAACAATTTTTGTTAAGAAATTTTGGACAAAGTCAAGAAAATATTGTCAACTTAATCCTTCCATAAGATTCTACCTTTGCCTTGGCCACTGTAATTCATTAATTTTTGCTATGCATGCATTCGCAATTATGCAATTAAAATAATATCTTGCCGTCAATGGGGTAAGAGAAGACAGTGAGTCTTCGTTATTATATCATTGTCCAAAAAAAAAACGTTGTACCTACATAGGTTTTTTCCCTCATCTTCTGTGGTTAATATGCTTGGTTGGATTGATTGTGAGAAGGCAGACGAAGAAAAAGAAAGAAGGAATAAGCTTCAAACGACCTCGTCTCTTGTTCCTCGCAAGTCGCTTAAACTACCTTCTTAAAGGATATCTTCTGAGGATGTAGGAGCTCAGAGCAAAAAAAAAAAAACTCGGTTGATGGCAATCCTTCTGACTGAACTCTAAAAATCACCTCGTACGTACGTTTGCCACATGTATGGCATACCTATACCTTCGTATATTGATAATAAAAGAAAACGCCACATGAATTTTTAGCATATTCGCAAATCTACTTATGTGTTAATAATATATGCTTTATTATTATACACATACATTGTATTCATATAATTTATAGGCAACATGTGCATTTTCAAGTGGATCTACATGCCTACAAAAACCGTTCTAAAGTTTGAGGGAGAAAACCCGGGTAGGATAAAGCTTTACCCGGAAATTTTCAACGAACCGTGTATTTAAACAGTGCTGTGATCATCTGTCACAAAAAACTTTTCAAGAAATTTGCCCCTTTGAGGTCAAATTTGAAAATGATTTTACAGATGGCCCTTTGTCCAAATATGTTTTGCCTACAGGTACATACATACAAGTGATTGTGATATGAGATCATGGTAGCGTAAAAAGTACTTGCTCATAGTTCGTAGGAAGAAACTGGTGGTGTGGTGGACAACATTGTATCAGGAAAAAAAAGTAAATCTCTCATGGGGATGATGACGCTGATGATATGATGATGATGAGGAGACAAAGGCATTTTTGTATGGGGCACCTATTATATAAGAAGACTTTATTTGTGTTTTGAAAAAAAAACCTAAGAAAAAAAGATGTAAGTAAATGCTGTAAGGAGGCTTACACTTGTTATAAAGTGTGTTATCCGGTAGTACAAGAGCAACAGTAGTGATACCAGTCACTTATCATTATCGTCATCATCGTCAGTATTGAAAAATACAAACAAACCAAGACCAGACAAGTTGAGCTTATCAATATCGTATTAGAATCAAACGAATACAAACTACGCAATGTTTACTTTTTCATATACTTTTTCCCGAGTTAATCAGTTGTAAAGCAAATATCTGTCAGGAGTTTTTTTTTCGCTACATGCACCCATGAACCATAATAAGCATAAACATCTTTCCATTTCCGAGTTAAAAGCGTTCCACAAAGCAAAAAACATGCCTGTGGTATAGCATCGGAATGTTGTGAGATGGTTTTACTAGTATTTCAGTGTTCAAACTTTTCCACTCCATTGATCATCATCATCATCGATATTATATCGTATAATCTAAATGACAAAGATGATAATGATGATGATGAAAAAGAGACGCTCAAAATGATCGATTCAACTTTAATCAAAAAGATTTTTGCGTTGATAATAATAAGTTTCCATTCCTTCCTGTTTATCATATTTCTTGGTGTATGAAGTTCAAGAGAAGGTAAGAGGAAGAAGACATGTCATCCTCTTCATTCCTTTTAAAAATCAGTTTATCATTATCATCATAAAAATCAGATTAGCATAACAAAAAAAGGAATCAGAATGCATCACGCATTTTTAATGAAATTTTTTATACATTGTACAAATTTCTTTTTCAAGGTTAGGCTCGTTCTATATTGCATAAATGGGATTAGTTTTACTCTTTCATACGCTTTCGTAAATATGCATAAATTTAAATAAATATTGTTTCATGTACAATACTCATGTTTTTATGTGAAAAGGGGATCATGCGGAATATTTTGTTGGTCGTATATCAAATAAAAATTGTTATTAGTAGCGATAATAAAAAAAGGTCTCATTTCAACTGGAATTAGTGTGCCATTAACACTTTGTCACTTGTGCATGAAGCAATCTCATTATGACTGACAGTATGCATTTTGAATGAAATTGTTGGCATTCTCCCTTCTTTTGTTATTGTCAAGCGCCATATACATTTTCAAATGTACCTACGTATAAATATGATGTTTTGGACACTGCGGTCTATGACGATGGGAGAATAAAATGTTGTTTTCAATGCAAAGCAAACCATTCCTTTCCTCTCCTCAGTCTTCCACTCTTTTTGGCTTTATAAAGGAAACAAAATATTGTCACCTATGGGCATCGCATAATTTCAGACTGGGCGGGAAAGAAAAATGGAGGTGATAAAATTGCATGAACTTTACTTTGTGTAAGCTTTTCAATAAGAAGATGTATAATGCGCAAGTAATTGAGAGTTGAGAGACAGTATAAAAACTTTGTGCTATGCATATATTTTTTTTAAAAAACTAGCCCTTCGTTGCAAATGCTGATATCTCTGAATTTTGCTATTTAAAATAATGTACCAACTTGATCAGTATTAATTATTGGACATATACAGTTAAAAATCTATTGTATTTAATTACATTTGCACAACAGTTGTGATTAATAAAGTTCAATGAATTCAAATCTAAATTTCATGTTTGTGTTTAGAAAGTCTCTGAATATCCGCCATGAAATATTTAAGTTTTTCTTAGATAAGTCAAACAAGAAAAATGGGCATACGGGCATACCGATAAAATTATTTCTAATTATTTAGAGATCATATTCAAATGTAATACAATGCAAAAACTAAAACAAATGAAGCCAAATATTGAATCTTACTGGGAGTACACATAGTTACTAATCACTCCAAAAACGAGAATAATCCCAAATTTTTTGCATCTGCCAAACGACATTTTGAGTCGATTTTGAACTGTTTGTCAGTTAACTGTTGTTTAGTCTCCTTTAGCTATTCAGCTTCCTTTCCTCTCAAGTCAATTAGACTTCAGTCGTCAGATTCTACAATTTCAGCATCCAAAAATTATTTTATACACTAGATAATGCCCATGTGATGATTTAATTTATATCCGTATAGTTTTATACTTTCCTGAAATATTTGATATATGATTTGAGATTGTTATGCATGTTTTTGCTTCAGAAGCTAGCAGGTTTACTATTATTTTAATATTAAATAATCAAGCCCTATGATAATTCCACCTCGGAGTGTCAAATTTCCATACTTTGATGCCCTTCACATTACCTATTCATTCGGGAAAATATGTAAGGCTCAAAATATTTTTTTTTGAAAGTCAATGCAGATGAAAAAACACGATTGTCGTGTCGTCGTCGCAACCAACAAAAAGACAACACTCGTGTTTTTATTCCGTGAATGTGCCCGTCACATCTATCTGTATTTCGTTACATGCGTTTCATTTGCCCGACAAGAATTCAAATGAGTGAAAGATTCAGAAGAAGATGGACTTGTGAACAGTGTAAATGAAAGAGAAAGGACAAAATTAAAATGTACACAACAAAAATAATTCTTTCGATTTAAGACTTCGAGTTTTGTTTCTTATAGTATTTAGTTTTTCATTCTGAAGATCTTCCAGGGTCAAACATAGAGAGTACATTTGCATGCTGGAAAAATCAGGCTGGTATATCATTACTTCTCGTTTCCATTCATTTTTATGATGATGGCATTTTATTAGGGGCTAGGACTGGACTAGCTACAAGATTTAAAATCATGATTACATTCAATTTAAAGCATTTATTTTTCGATAAATTTGAAACGTTTTAGATTTGACAGGAAATCAGAAACTTGCAATTACAATGGCTTTATTTTCAAAACCTGCGAGTGGAGGTTTAAAAACATCTTCTCTTTAACATACTCCTATGCAACATTTTATTCTTCGTTTGTGTTTACAAATGCTGTATTGTGTTCTGGGGTAACGTGTCATTTGTGCTTCTACATACATTTAAACGAGCAATCACGCACTAATCATGTTCCTTTTTCTTGGATTTCACGAAGTGAGCTTAAAGTAATCATTAGTGAGATGAAACAACCAAATTCAATTGCATACTGACCAAGATTTCCCGCTGTGTAACTGACAATCAAAGCAAAACGCGTTAGTACTTCTGTTTATAATTTTCAATTCTCGGAACCAAGTGAGCATAAAATCTAAGCGATTAAAAAAGGATCAGAAGTGCTTATTATTTTCTAAAATATTTAACATAACTTCTGACTTTTACATACGTGGATTCCAAGGGAATCCTTTTTGTTGGTTTTATTTTATATCAGCAAAAAATTACTCGTCATTGATTACGAAAGATATAGATAGCCCTGCACTGCATCGAAATCAATAAATAGTTTGAGTTATTAAAGAAATAAGAAATAGTCCCTTTTACTCTCCCTAAAGATTTCTCATAAATTTCTCGATTTTACGATGAATAATAGAAGTAATTAAATCCACACTTTCAATTAATGCGCAAAACTGTTTGATTAAGCGCTTGCTGGTAGGAGCAAGAACCACTTCGTTAAATTGCTAATCACTGCAATCATCCTGTTTGCCTCTCTTCTCTCCGCTGCTGCTGCTTCTGTTACGTATTCAACTCCACCTACTGTTTTGCAACTCACGCAAGAGAAATGAAGGTTTATTAAGAAATGAAATGAGGCTGATTTTTATTATATGCCGCTGCTGGCTGATGATGAAAAAACAAAAAACTTCATAAACATTCGATTTTCATCTTGATTTCTTTCTGTTTTAGAATCTCCTTCATCAACTGGAAGGAAACCTATTGCATTTTTATTGCAATAATAATAATTTATGATGGTATGCAAATGGTTGATAATGATCAGGTACTTATATGGCATTGCTTTCAGATTTTGATATATTTTTTTCTTCTTTTCTTTCCTCCGTTTAATGCAAAGGAGGTGGATGATGATGTATGCAAAACATAATATTCTCGTGTTTCTGAAATATTTATGCATTCCGGAACAGAAAAGACTTGAAGAGTTGAGCTGTAAAGAAACATTTTGATTTGATTCGTTCTTGCATTGCACAAAAATATGTAAAACTAAATAGGGGTGTTTTTGATGGTGAACGTTAAGAGAGAAATTTTGTAGATGCCTACATACGTGCATATCTTAGTTTAAGTTAAAGTATATTGTGCACACACTCACGTCTAAAAAGTCATCAGAATGTTTGCTGTATGAAAATACAAAAAAAAAAGTTCATCTTAGGTATAGACATGATGATTACTAGATTGGATTCTCTTGACTTTGTCATACAACTTTTTGGAGAAGATGGAGTCGAAGGATTCACGCTAAATTCCAATTTTGGAGTGTGGCAAATCCTTGAAAGTGTAGGTACATGAAAACATGTACACATGTAGATGCTTACATTTATTAATTTTTATGAAGTGTGTACAAAAACGAACAAGCTTAAATTTGCATGAGCAATGAGCGTTTTTCTCTAAGAATGAGATTAAAGATCCAGTGTGTGGCAGCTCTTCCATGTACTCCTACATTGATGGTAAAAGAGAGCACACTCGATGTCGTGAGTTTTTTTTCAAACTTTCTAGCAAATAGATGTTCAGATCTCAAATCCATATCATCGTTTCAAATCGATTTTTGTTCAATTTTACACTCCATTTATACTGAGGAATGATGAAATTAAAAAAGTAATCAATGATTTTTGCAACTACTTATTTAGGTACAAATCTCTGAAGTAATTTCATACAGATTATTCTGTAATTGAGTAGCTATTGGGCAATTTGCAAATAATATTCTAGAGCACCATAAAAAGTGATAAAATAATCTATGTAACAACTTTTAATTAAGAACTGCTCGTCATCAAATCCATAAAATTATATAGCATTCCTCCGACTACTGACAACTTGTACTTGTTCTCCTACATAACTTTTAACGAGTTCGTATGACAATGATTTTGCTGCAAAAATAATGCAGTTCACAAAGCAACCTGCTTTTTAATTCACTTTGCAAAATTTGATAGGTCAAAATAAGTCACTGAGAAGTAAGTAGAGATGGGGAATTTCAACTTATTGAAATTAACACTGATGCTAGAAATAAGGGACAATGCTTACGTTCGTTCGTTTTGCTGTTTCAAGCAAATTATGTTAATCTTATTATTCTTGTCGTATTTTTCATATATTCGAGGAGTGCCGTTGTAAGACAAGATGCTACAATGAAATTGAATACTTTCTCAGGAAGCTCTTTTTATGATTAAAAAAAAAAACTTTATTTTACTTACTGTTTATTTACATTTTTTAGTATTGTCCATCCATCCGCTGTACTTTGTGACTATTGTGTTGCGGCCTTCGTCCTTCTCTTGTATTGCACTTGTTAAACAGCTCGCAAAGTTAACCCAAGCTAAAGATTCAGCATCGTAAATGTGAGATTGTCTCATTCTCGTTGCAAGAAGAGCTGACACAGGTGCAGTTTCATTGTTTATGAGGCGCTGGCAAGAGGAGAAAAGGTTTTGTATTTCTGTTTACCATCGGCACAACAACGAACACAACGTACCTCACTCACGCATGTGTCAAAAAAATTTTACAAAATCAAAGCGTTTATGCAAACAATTTGCACCTGCACTGAACGATTGTGTTAGAATGTCCCTCGAAGTGAGTCACAGTTACGTTGCGATTTTTACCCTATCGCTGAAGAAAATGCACTTAATAAAAACGTTTGTTTAAATAAGTTTTCTGGCATGTGTGCGTTTAAAAATTATGACACAAAAATATGAAAAATTAACGGCAATTCTAGGCATGCTGCCATGACATCTCCACTCGTCCGATTTGAGCTTTCATGAGCCGATCAGGGCGACGATAATGTCATTTGTGAAAATAATTTTTAACAATGTAGACAGAATAGAACAAAATTTATGTGTCTTGTAAGTATTGTCTCATTCGCATTTCATTCTCATATTCGTTGCCGCCTCAAGTGACCTTCTTGACGGAAGGAGGACTTTGTCTCTCAATTAATGCACACACTAAATCCTTTTTTGAACAGAGGTGTAAAAGGAATGAGTTGAACAACTTGAGCAAACACAAAGTGTCTTTGAAGAAATTCAACAAGAATCTTTTTTTTTGTCGTTTTCACTGAGGCAAAGCCACACACATTCAGTTTGCACATGAATATAGAAACTCAAAAATGAATATTTAATGTTACCCACTAATTTTTCTGCTGTATAAGTTAAATTTTTCCACTTTCATATCAAAATTTGATTCAACAATTTATTCACTGGTTAAGAAAATCATTTTTCACCTCTCAATAATCTCAAAATTATCAAATAATTGCACCTTTTCAATTTGTTTGTTGTACGATGATTCTGACTAAATCACTAAAAACGTTCTTACGAAAAATTAAATTCTGACCGACGTGTTTTAACCAAACGCACGAAGAATTTAATAAGCGCTACTCTGCCCAAACAGTCATAATCTATCGTGTTTTTGCATGGAAGAAGAAAGGAAGATCGACCGACTACTGCAATAAGTCGTCATGTCTGATTCGTCTTCGAAACTCGAATTCCCCTTGTAAGTCAACAAGTCGATGATGTAGATTGTATGAGCTTCGCTAGCACGTATACCTACGTAGAATTGCACAACAAATACAGAAGAAATGCTCTTTGATGTATCAGCGTAGCTTCATCCTCCATGGAGCTGGCGTCTTCCCTCTATGATGCATTTCTTTCGACGGAGGAGGATTTAAGCGTTAAAGGAAATACAGAAAAAAAAACTGTTGTTGCTGCCTCCACACATGACAAACCTCTTTAACTTCTCCGTGTTTGCGCATGGAAGTGAACTCATCATCACGCAATCGAGAGCTTTGAAGGTAGAAGGGATATTTTACTTATGTGTGTGTAACTGGCGTTTGGCAAAAAAAAAAAAAAAAATTATGCATATAACTTTGGATTGTATTTTAATTTTTAATTAGCATTAGCCTACAGGTATTTTATATTTCCATGATTGTTTTAAAAATAGTTTGCGGAACACGTTCATGGAAAATGGATACATCACATTTGTATGTATTTTTATTCCTAGATCATTGAATTATTAACACTTACATTCACTACAACTTCCTTTTTGTAATTTGTCTGTTGAGGTTTACGGAACTGAATTAATTTTTTCCATTTTCAAGAAATTCTGGCCAAGTTTGATTGAATACTCAAAGAAGTCAAATTACATTATAACTGTGAGAAAGTTTTCCTTTTTCATTTCGTAATGAAGAATGATGATGAAACAATATGAAGCTAAAATGCTGTTTTGCAGATACGTACAGATTGTGTTGAACAATTTCCATTTCCAAATTTTACCTCTATCAAATTTGAGAGATTCGAACAACCTTCATCTAAATAAAAAACATTTTCGTAGTTTGTCCCATTGTGTCTTCATATTTCGATTCCCAAGTAGGCTCATCATTAAAAATGATCAAGACGTATAATTTATAGTAAATAAGCATTATTATTGAATGGCATTGCATCTTGCTTAAATCCATAAAATTCATGACATTTCACTAACGATAAGTTTTATGACTTGTATCCCAACTTTTGGATGTATTTGAGGGGGAAGACAGATAAATTAATTAGGAATACATAATTTTAAAAATGTTTATATGTAGAGAGAAAAAAATGCCAGTTTTGAAAATGATTTTTAAGTGTTATAACAACCCTATTTAGACATGAGAAGTAAGCAAGTTCACAAAACGCTTATATTGAAACGTAGGACGGGATATAATCTGTAGCGTCGGCGATTTCGGCCCTGATTTGCGCTTAATAAGATGACATTAACATTTATGTTCTGAATCGCGTCATGCTTGGAAAAAGGATAGAAAATAGTTGTATAAATATGGACGAAAATAGTGACAAAAAGGAATAATAATTGTCATTTCCTTTCCAATAATTTATTTTGATTGGCGAGGATCGGAGGTGGTAAAATAATGTACAAGGGTAACATGTAGGTATTTCTACACTCTAACTTTAATTTTTATTAGTGTCGGCCACCAAATATGATGCAAATTACAAACTGCGCTTCAAGTTCCGCAACCAAAGGATTGGACTGACTGACTCGGATTGCTTTAAATTATGACGCATGTCATTGTATGCGCACTAAAGCGTTCACCTAAATTGAAACATTTGCCTATTGCTACACTTTTTTTAATGCACTGGTTTCTCTGTAAAAAGTCAAGTCCTTCTTTCTTGCTTCATGTCTCACTATGCCCCAGCTTTACGAAAGACAAGGTAGTGATGGTAATGCTAATTAAAAGTGGCTACAAATGGTGATTGCAAAAAAGACCCCCTCTTTGCGGAGATTTTATTTGTCAAGTAAAAATACTTTATTGAGACCAATTCAAAATAATTCTTTTTTCAGTACCTATTTTCTTTATGTTCTGCCAAAAATATATTGAGTACATACAAAAAAGTAAGAGCGTATGATATGGATACTTTTCAGAGTATACATTGCAGGTGATATTTTTTTTATAAAAAATGTCTTGCATGATGCAAATATTACCTACATTGAGAAGAAACCAATATTACAAGACTTCTATGCAATGCCACCATCATCATCATCCCAATACAGTAGAGTGCTTTCGTCATCATCAGCGTGATAGTTTTTTTCAGTAGATAATCATGAAGAACAGCCAACGCATTCCCATTAAAAACGTGGACATTATTCCATTATTTTTATTTTTATGGACATGTCTTCTTAATATGTGCATCAGTCAATGTCTGTTTGCCTGTTTTCGGTGTTCAGAGAGGAGATCACCAAAACTTACTACGCAAACAGAAGACATGGGATGTAAAAAAAGAAGTGAGCAGCAGGACCAAGCTTCATTTCGTCGTTCTTTTTCCATCTTCTTAATAAAAAGGATGCATACCACCAACAAAGCTATTCCTGTGCCAATATTATCTTCTGATGCTGATTATATTTTTCTGCCTTCTTTTTTGCTTTTGTTTCTTCGTTGAGGAGGACAACGACGAATGAACGAGTAATACAAATCCCACATATAATGATCGTGTATTATTTATAATACCCGCAAAGAAGGATTTTTACTCGACGTATCATGCCATATCATGACAATCAACAGGTAATCTCGCATTACCGAGAAAAGATTATGTATATTTCCCAAAAAGAAACTATGCCATAAACAAAACAAAGCATAAACGAGTTTTGATATTGCTATTGTAGAGGAGTACATTACAATATCCTTGGTTTTAAAGTATTTTTCTTTCCATTATTTTCTCAGAGCATTGTGTTTATGTGGCAAACATTTTTGTCACCTTCACTTGACTTCGAGCACATTTTTATGGCGCAACTAATTACGATCTATAATCAAGAAAATTTAATAATCAATAAATTGGAACATTTACATCTAGCAGGCATTTCTAAAAATAATTGCAGCATTTGTTAACACTATCAAATGGGAAATGAAATATTAGTAATTTGCTTTAAACCTAAAGCCTTTCCGATTTCTGTCTTCAAAAATCGATAAAACATAAGGAAACAGCGTAGTAAATAGGCTTAAATGATTCCATGATAAATTATGAAGAGAGAATAAACTTTTCATGGGATATCGCTGGCTTAACTTTT
>JAHZMX010003998.1:0-17065 GCA_027743895.1 Seira musarum
CTGCCGTTAATAGTGGACCTAAAATTCTGAAAAACAATAGGGTTCGTACTCAGTATGCCAGGAAGCTATGTTCCAAATTTGAGGTCAATCGGTGACCTTTCTCGAGAGTTATCCAGCTGACGGACAGACGGTCACGGCAATCTCAATACTCGCTTAGCTACGCTCAGCTACGTAATAAACCAATGTTTGCAGAACAACTAATTTTCAAAGCTTATGAGATCATGACTGATTGGAGTAGCTCAAACCGTATGCACAGCAATATCATATTTCAAAAGCTCTCAACATTCCACAATTGTTTTTAGTGCATACACTAAGTTTGTGTATTTGAGCTTGCCTACCTGCCTGCTAAGTCTTATCTATTTTTCTTCAGTTATAAGAATTTTTATTTATGCTTTTTTTATTTACTTTACAGGCACTTGGGATGGAAAGGTTGAGGTTGTCCAAGTCGGGCTAGTTGAACTTTAGGCGGTATCTAAGCTCATGTATGCTAAAAATTTAGTGACAAAATTTAATCAAAATGTGTTCCATTTTAGTATAAAAGTAGGAAGGAGGTTCATTTGATTCCTCTTTTAGAGCAATATTGTTACATGGGATGGAGCAAATAAAGTAACCAATGCCAAACTTTTGTACTCCAATAATATAATGGTCAGCCTACTACCTTCCTTTCAGTAATTGTGTCAATGATTTTTTTTCTGGATAAACTTTGGCCTTCCACTAGCAGAAATTTAAGCCATTACCACACACACATCTTGCAATTTGTAATACCGTATTCAATAAAAGCACTTAAATACGATTAAACAAGTACAAAGGAATGCGGCTACCAACGTATTTAAAATCTTGCACGTGCTAATCACCGTCAATCAATCTATTTGCTTGTCATCAGAGATTTGGATAAAAATTCGTACGAAGATCCTTCGTAAACGTTTGCTGAGTGCAAGCCTGAGTGATATGAACATCTTGATAATGGCTCGACAATGTTTTTTATCTCTGACAATCACATACTCGTCAGATATTTTGCCTGCTAATATGAAGTCATTTAAACGAAACGCCCACAAAGAGCAGTGCTAAATATAAGTATTTTGGAAATATTTAATGCAAAAAATAGCTGTGCTGACTAATATTCAGAAGTTTTTTTTTAAATGTTCATGTTGCCCTCTGGTTAATAATTGGTTTTGAGTGATGTTGTAACAAAAATACGTTTGTGAAGCCGTCCCAAACGTTTGCCCAACCTCATCTCACATAATCATGAATGCTTTGAGAATGACTTCACATTGTGCTTAACTGATTTTGATCTTTGACATGCACATATTCATCACAGATAATGCTCGCTTTCATAATTTCGAGTGGATTTTAGTGTAAGAATGCTTGAAAGGTTGTACAAATCAGAGTCATTTCATGATTGGGTTCCTCATGAGAATAGTGTAGTTGCACTTATGGTGAAATTTCCATAAAATAAAGTTTTGAAGTTCCAGAAAATTTAACTTCGATATAACGTCACTACATTTTCAATCAAAGCGAAAGAAATTTCTATTTTTGAGAATGACTACGACAGAGCTGTGCCCAACAATATTAGGTTACGTTATAATAAATAACCTTGACAATGAAAACGAGTGTTTCCCGATTGCCGGTGTTCTTGACAGCATCGAGGAAGAGCATCGTAACAAATTGAAGTTCTTGAATAGAGATCGTGTTGAGGACTTAAAAGTAAACTGTCGAGACAAATCAGTCAAATCTGTGCTTGACAAAGTGCATGTTTCCGAATGGTACATGGGTTCCAATTTAACGTCGCCCTTGGTGAGATTTCTTGAAAGCCTTCCAGAAAATGATTTCATCAGGAAACTATTAGCTGAAAAGTGAGTTCATAAATAACTAAATTTACGATTTGGGAATAATGTTTCTTAAAGCAAGTGCTTTATTCAGCGTACGTCCATCTCTGGAGCTAAGACGCCATTTCCGGAATTGAATTAATATTCCCTACAACGCCGTAATCTAGCCAACATTTTTTTGTTTACTTTCAGAAAAATCATTTCAACCAACCGAAAATGTTTGATGAATGCCATAAGGGCTGCACGGAGTCACACGACGCTGGAATTGTCGACAAAGAAATTTTCTCAAGAGGGACCAAACATGATATGCCCGAATGATTCCATCGTTTTAGTGAACCGGAGGAAATATGATGGGAATGAAAACAAAGGGAGTGAATGTAGTGTAAACTACTATGGACAACAAGGAATACAATTTGAGCGTTATTTAGTGACAGGTACACATAAAGCAAACTTACGTTTTTCCTACACTCAATGTCCTACAATTTGGATTTTAGACATTATTGTAGATAAGGATGAAATTGAATACGACAGTCTCAATATGTACGGAATTTTTTACCTGGAACTCAAAAATGATATACTTATATTATACGAGTCGAGAGTTGAGGCGGTGGAAAAACTTGGAGCTTGGACAGCTTGGAAGCAGTGGACATAAAACTATGCGCAAGTAAATGGGGAGGGAAATCCGTGGAAACTGATTTATCAAAATTGTTCCAAACTGGGTATCTTTGAAACTTTTCTAAATTTTCTTTGATACACAAGTAGCTTACGAAACTTAAATTCAATTTTTTAATTAACTGTACTCCAGTAATCTTCTAAACGAGTCCAATGGTGCCCATATGCCAGTGCTTCAAGGCATCCTGGGTAAATCGGGGAAATTAATTGCGGGATTCTCTGAAATAAGCAACTTATCCGAGAATACCACAGATTACTACTGGAAGTGCATTCGAGAATATGACTTCAAAACGGTAAGGAATAAGAATTATAAAGAGCAAAACGTAAAAAGTTTTATGACGTAGTTGTCTAAATTGTATCATGGATTACAGTTGAGTGGCAATCTTGACCAATCAGACTTCAAGTTCTTGCAAACATTTGCCGATCAACTTATCAGAAATGAAAGGAAGTTGAACGAAAAATTACCAGATTGGACTACAGTGGTCATAAATACTGAACCGAGCTGGCGAGGGGTACTGCATCATGAGGAATTTTTTATTTTAAGAAATTGCAAATTTAAACCATAAAAGTTATTAACTTCTTGTCATTTCAGGACTCCCTTGTGAAGGTGAGCTTCAAGGAAGAGAACAATTTTCGGCCTTCTAACACTTCAAATTAAAATTGATTGACCCATAATAACCAAGTTTGGCTGAAGCATATTAGAAAACACGCAGAGTTCATGAATTAATTTTTGAATTTATCTTAAACTATTTCATAAATCATGTCGAATGTAAATATGTTTTTCAATTTAGACAATTACTGAAGAACTAGTCGTATCACTCGTTTGTGTTTTCTTGTTTATTTGGTAAAATTTTATTAGCTACTATTAATCTAACAATTAAAAAAATCTTGAGCACATTAAATGTGATCACAAATGATGATCATTAAATGTCGCAATCAACTTGACACCGACAGAAAAAAAACCGATTCGCGTAAATGCGGTGTTCTTCCTATTATATTATCAAACTTAAATTAGTAATTTTCTATCCATTTTTTGTACGCAGTCTGGTAGTTCATAAAAACAACAAATAATTCATTTCAAAACTTTTCCCTCAATCACCGATATTGTTAAAAATGTTCAGAATTACTATAGAACTCTGCATTTGTCTGAAGGAGCTCCTTGCCACAATGGCGCTCTTCAAGTTTATAGCAGTGGTCGTAATTTTAGCAACCATTCTTGCTTCCACCGTCTCCAGAAGGACCCCAAAGGTAAATGTTCTTCAATCTTATTCACGATGAATAATTCTCTTTTGATTGGATTTGTCCTACAAGCAGAAGAAAAGATGGAATCATCAAGACACATTACGGAACTGCTGATTTGTTGGATATAAGAGGATATTTTTTTCATCAAAACACAGTCGTGATAATAAAACTGAATCGTAATTTCGTCATGTAATTCAATTAACGCAATGTTTGTTTAATCATTCTACTTTTCTTATTATCTGAGCACTCTCCGGCTCAATGAATAAAGAAATGATGATAAAAAATTTAGTACGTACGACTGATAATGTCGTCAGCATTCATTGATTTGTGCAGTTAAAATCAAAATAGCTTCATCATAAAGATCTAACTAAATACCTGCGTGCAAAATAGGGTGTGACGTAAGTGCTAGCATCAATTCTACTTGTTCAACCAGATTCACAAAGTTCTTCAATTCCAGACAAAAAAATGCCACAGCAAATTCCCGCAATATTTATACTCCTATTTTCCCATACTTACTGGGCAGTTGCTGAGGATCCTGCTTGGTTCCCGGATTTAACATGTCATCCAGGTGCCCAAGAAAACAGTTTTGGGGATGGGCGCAAAGGGATAAACTATTATCGAGAGAAAGCCAAAGAATGCAAACCAAATGAGAAGGTTGTAAAAATTAAAATAGATTACCAATGCAAATTGGATTAACTTAACATGATTTTTTATCAGGGCAAAGACTGCTTAAAAGGTTGCATCATGGATAAACTGGAAATTGGAGTTTACTACCCTGAGGATTCCTATGTAGGACTGAGAAGTGTTTCATATAATGCACACCAAGATTTCGAGAAATTTTTTGCGGAAATTACTGACGACAAAGACTACGTGAAAAAAATATCAAAGACAATGGAAATTTCTTGCAGTGGATACACTCAAGGATCATATGAATTCAAAGGTGTGTAAGAGGTACACTCATTGAAATCTAGATGATACCTGAGGAGTAAGGTGTAATAAAATGAAACACTCATATCGTAATGTGTGTACTTCCTGTTCAGATTTGCAAATTCACTTTAAATTTTCTGAAGTACACATGCGATTTTGTAAATCTTGTCGTCAAATTTATTGTAATATTCCCTTAAACTTTTAGGTGAATTCTACTCATATACTTGCGACACGAAGTCCTTTTTGGTACAGTGTTTGGAGTCGTATTTGGTAATCGCATCATACTCATGCTGAATATTTTTTGGGTTGTATAACAAAACTAAAAAAATTAATACTTCTCGTAGAATTGTTCCCGTAAGGTGGACGAAGCCTATATCCCACCTATATACTTTGACATGAGTTGCAATCCCAAATTTGATTGGAAGCTTGCCAATGAAATTCCAGAGGTCTTCGTTAAAGCCCAAATGCAGTGTTTGCATTTCATAGACAAAGTAATAGACCTTGTAGTTTTTAAGTCAGACAAAGTAGTCTAAAATTTTATTCTCAAACATCCTGTTTTTAGGGCGATGAATTTTGTGGATTGGCTTGCCTAACAATCATATGGGATGATTTTTTAATCGCTGTGCGAAGATACCGTAGAAGTAAAAAGAACCAAGAATCCAAAGAAGATTTGGAATACAGAATTCATGACATTGCTGGTGCACTCCCTGGATTTTTGCGTATTTTCAATGAGGAGACTCGTGAAGTGGACTTTGGTGCATCAAGAGACGTTGCCGCTAAAATTGCTGAAAATTGCTCCGCTAATTGTATGCAAACTTAGATTTCTACTGGCTTTATTTCAAATCCTCAGCCGATGCTATATTATTTTGATTAAAACTTTTAGTGCCAGATATTAAAACTATCCACGATCATGACGACTGTCCAGAGAATAAGGAAATGTGGAAACCCTGGATTGATTGTTTAATGGACGTTATTGTAAGTAAATACAATTATAACCAAGAAAGATTTCAAAACTGATGACTAAAATTTTCATTTCAGAAATGTAAAATCTGATGAAGTTGAAAAAAATGTGATGGGGTCTCTAATGGTTCTTAAAATTGGTATGATATAATATCAGAGCGAAATAAAATGATTACAGTTGATGTGGTTAAGTATCATGACGGCAAGGCAAATTGTCACATGAATTTATTAAAATTCAAATTATTTCGATTTCCGGTGACTTATTTCATACTCAACGATCTGAAATGTACATCTTTAAATCATCCTTTCTTCCAGCGTAGACGACTGGACAAGAATCATGCCACGATTCTCAGTCTAAAATGCATTCCAGTAGGGACGATAAATAGAAAAAAAACTGTTAAAGGAATTCTGTACTCACCGGCAGTGTTAGCATTATCCCCATTTGTGTGTGTAGCGACTGTAGACGGCAGCAACTCTGTCCGAGTGTTGGTGTTGTTGTTTACCACGACTGAAGTCGCCGTCGAGCCAGAAGAACCAAAGGAATGTGAATATGAATCTGAAGACGACGACGGCAATTGTGATTGTGATGTAGGTAAAGCATGGGAATAAAGGGGAATGAATAGAAGGAGGATACACATTGAAATCATCTTGGATGATGATGGTTTTGTTGAGAAGGGGAACACAAATGAGGAGAACGTGACTCTCGAGTTTTTTAACCGCATCCGATTCATTTTAACCCTAAACAAAACTTTATATGAAGGCAAAGGTAGCTTCATCAGGATGGATAAGGTTGAGTCTCAATCTGAAAAAAGAATAAAATTGATAATTTTTTATTTATAAACCTTAATTCATACGAAGCTAAAACCATAAATAATACTAGTTAAGAACTAATATGCTTTCCTGAAGTCAACGACAACTTTTCAGGGAAAATTTTAACATAAATTAAAAAAATGTAACACAATATGCTATGGAGTGGTTCCTTGAAAATTACACGAGATGTAATAATTACGCTATAATACACAATTTAGATGAAATGCAACAGTCGTGTATCTTGGAAGTTGAAACGATCAGGACCGGACAGACAGACAGACACTTGTCATTACATAATATATTTCATTTAAGTCCATTTCCATCCAGAATTTTAGTTACACAATTCAACAAAAATAAAATTGTAATTTTGTTTGGCTGTATTGTATTCACTTCTAACTTTGAATACAATTTGAATTCAATGAATCTTCATATCATAATGATTCACGCATTTTAATGGACTCAAGACTGAAGTGCCCCTGAATTCTAAGAAAAGTCTCCAGTCCAGACATTCTGATTGTGATTAAGATGTATGACGGAATAATCATTCATCTTGAATCGAATAAAAAAAATTATTTCACATCTGCTTCAAGAAGTCATGTAATCCTCATTAAAAAAGTTTTATCTCGAGAAGGAAATCAAATCATGTCATGTCAAGTCTTTTGAAATCCTAATCCTGTCCTGCTTGTTTAGTTGAACCATTGAAATCGTAATTATTACGCACTTGTACAAGAGTGAGAAACTTCCTTCTGCTGTGTTGGAATGAAGTAAAGCCAAACCAAGGCAAGCCGACAATAAAGTCATGTCATGTCAGAAGGAACGTGTGAAACTCTCTGTTTACAAATAAATCTTGTATGGGCTAACCAAATGACAGGGACAATTGAGCAATCCAATCCAAAAAAGATTAGTCCTTTTGATAAAGAGGATTGTGGAAAAAATGTTTTTGTGTACCTTCATTCTACTCAAGTCCAAGTCAAAGAGATTCTCAACAGGAGCCCAACCAAACCCAATCCAAACTTGAAAGAAATCTAATTCTTGACAATCACATGGAATAAGTCCAGGTCTAATTTAGATTGTGAAAATGGACATTCTGAATTATCCAGTGGCAGCATTCGAGGATTTAGAAATCATGAATGCGTTTTCGGTTCATCTGACAAAAAACTTGAATCGATTGATAAGCCGAGCCATTTTCCTTAGGTGCCAAGAATATGATTATGACTTGATTTACATAATTTCCATCTTCTTTGTCCTACATGTCTAGTCGACTTCCTCAGAGAGAAATATTTAGAAAAGTTAAAATCTACTTTCGATTAAATTCGTTTCAATTGGGAATTCGATTAATTTCCCTTACTTTATACAAATTTTTAAGCTTCATGTTTTCGGTGTGTGGCTACTTATTCAATAAAAACCACATTTTAAATATTTCTTTTCCAATTTATGCATTTGCAAATGATTACTGGCCGATTTCTTTAATTAAGGCAGAGTTGGAGTTATGAAGTGCAAGTTTCAATTAAACTTTCTTAAAATTTTCCTTGTCACGTCCCGGCAAATACTTAAAAACGACTCTATGAAACTTTTACATTTTGTTTAACATGAACAGGAGTAGCTGGAATCGAGTGTAAGAAATGAGACAACCGAACGATAAACAGAGTGAACAAAACGATAAGTTTCGTATTTCTTGATTATCATAATGGCTTCACTTCACGATTAGTCTAGTCCAGTCTAATGTTGTTTTTATGAAAAGAATGAAATAATATCTTTATTGTAAAACTAATGAGCTCCTCTACTTTAAAAGGGTTTAGTGAAGTGTGAGGAATTCTAAAATTCAGCGATTTTTATGGACTCGATGATATCTTAATGTGCTCTAGACTGGAGACTACAGATACTGAGGCTTGTACGTCCAGGAGCATTAAATTCATTTAAATAAATTGGATTCCATCCCATCCATCCTCTTTGCTCATGCATGAATGGTAGAAAATGAAGCGATCCATTTAATGAGGAAGATCCCAGATAAAAAAATACATAGATTCTTTGATAAATCACTCAATTGCAATTGTAGGCGTCAGCACAGAGCTAACAATTGTAATTTAGAAATATTCATAATTTTATTGCTTCCAGTCTATTTGCTTTTTTGTAGGACGAGTCAAGCCATTCTAGACCAGGTCTCATTCTTTCTAAATGAAATGGAGTGAAAATGGTCACTCTCACTATCACGTTGGCTCATCAAAGAATTTCTAATTGGTCACCCTTGTCTTCAACTCTTGAGGAATTCCTAATTTAATAACGTCACGATTTCTCTTCTTAAAGTGCACACATACCAGAAGTGAAACTAATTAGTGCTACCTGGAAATCAAAACAATTTTGAATTTGTCCGATGCTCAAAGTCATCAACTTTCAAGTTTTTGCTAAATACCTTACCCCAACCACAGCCCAGACCAGCCAGTTTCAAAATTAAACCGCATGCAATTGCAGGGAAATAAAATAAACTATTGCGTAAGTAAACCTAATTCGTTTTCCTTTTCAACAAAATCCTTAAAAAATAAAATGTTTTTCAAGAAACCTGTTTGAAGTACGCCTACCGCTGTGAAAATTAATGAAATGGGATTGTGTTGTGGGGATTGTTTCAACATTTTCACAAGCCAGACCAGAGCAAAAGGTAAGTAAAGCCTACAAAACAATTTAGGATTGTGATTCATCCTCCGAGGAATTCCTAAGGTTCTTTTGTAATCATAATGAAATGTAAGCCTTGTAAAGCCATTAAAGTACATGTGATGTGATGTGATGATGGGAACGGGTGATTACTTGAAATGAGTAGATGGGTCGTGTTTTCCCTTTTTGCTGCACCTTTTGTTATTTAAAGAAGAAAATGAGATCATACCGAGCGGAAAAAGATAACATTTTTACGAGTTACAAGATGAAATGCCAATGCCAATGGATGGTTCAAAGTCATTTTGTCCAAAGAATTTTATTGTTTAATTGGGTATCACTTTGCCCCAATAAATATCCTTAGGCCGTTTGCCTGTGGACGCACTAATAGACCTGAGCTTCTGTTTTTATTGTGAATTTTATTGAGAGGGCGCATGATGAATTAATGTACGAAATGGGAGTAATCAACAATTCAAACCTAAACAATGGTAGAAAAACATGGCATATGGCAAATGATAATTTAGCACTGAAACATAAAAACTTGGCCTGTGTCAGAATCTAAAACTTCAACTAGACTAGTCAAACTGCCTATTATGAATTTACAACATTTGCATTTCGATAAGTAGTAGTGGTAAGGATATGACGGCCGGTAGCCACTTCCAGTTTAGTCGCATTTTATTTTTGTGGTTTTAGTCCAGCCACCTCATAGGCTATTGTGGTTTTGTGGGTGCCACCTTATTTTTCCCAGGACGGTGTTCAACTACATGGTCAAGTTGAAGTCATTTTTTGAGAAAGTATCAATATAATCATGGCACGAACATGAACATCACATTTCATGCGTGACTATAATATTATGCATATCCGCTTGAAGTATGTGAATATTGTTGTTGTTTTTTATTTTATTATTGTAGGATGTTTAATGGTCCGTGGTAAAGTCGTTTGTGAAAAAACAAAAATGAAACCGACAATCCAAAACTTAATAGGTTGAATCCCCTTAAAGTACTAAAAACTACTTGAATAACGAATGCCTGACGGAAACTAAAAAATATCATACAAATTTAAGAAACCAAAGTCTAATGGAAAAGGCTAATTTCTTTAGTTAAAACACAAAAGAAGAATGACTTGAATTTGGTTTCCCAGAATTGGATATTACTTGCAAGCTGTATAATTTCCACATTGCATGACGTAATTATTGCATGTTAAAGTCGATGGACATTTGCATACGTTTAACGGGTGGACTAGATGAACATGATGAATTGTTTTGGAAAACTCGGGGCAACTGCATCATGAATTGACATCATAAGTGCACAACCTACTAACATTCTTGCCGTAGTAATCAAGCCAAGTTAAGGATGTGCATTTTTATAATTTGAAATTATAAAACCAAGCTGGTAAACGGTCTTTACTTTTGGGAAAATTAAAGGCACATCTAACTCATCTCTGAACCAAAAAGATTGAATCATTCATCACCTACCCTCTGTCTCAGAAGGAGTCAAATTTAGTTTGCATTCTAGAACATTTTCTTGAGAAAAAGTGACCCAATCTTACGTCATCATTCATCATGGAATCATCGAAAACGCTGTGGAAGTAAGTGTGGAAGCATTGGCATTCATACTTTCGTTCAGCAATTCTTTTCCCCGACAAAGAAAAAGTAGTATTAAGCTCGGCCATATTTTTTTAAAAATATGGGTGGAATTCTAAGAAGTCCATTTTGCATGTCAAAAGGTATTTCATAAAATTATGCCAAGTGCAAGAGTGACACAATACAAAAGTTTTTTTTACATCTCTTCTTTGTCACATTGTCTTACTCATTGTTACACTTATTCAGTTACAAATGTAACGGTTCCAAGTCTTATTTCTAAGAATTTTTTTTATGACAATGTTAATTCGTGTCCCATGGGTTTTGAGGAAGAGTCAGTTTTTATAACTTGTAACTAGATTACAACTACTACCATTTACAATGAGCTCTTTTCTAACATTTCGATTTTTTCTGGAACTGCTACGCTCATGTCAGGAGAAAAGCTCACTTTTTTACAAGGAAAAACTATTTTTCCCTGGAGGCCTTCCTCTACCTAAAAATAAAATGTTACTGGATCTCCTTTTCTCATGGAAAACTTTATGACTATGACAACGAGATTATGACAAACGTTCGTAGTCATATAATCTCGTAATTCTCATTTGTCTGCTGATTCCCTCTCCCAACCCAGGCAACCGAGGGAAAAAGAGTAGGAATACGCGTTGTAGTAACCCTTTTTAGGAACGATCTTCAGGTAATAATAAATCCCTAATGGTTTTAGATAACGAGGGCAAACTGTTCCATTCCATCCAGGAAAAGCTTCTGTTCACTCGCCCGAATAAGATTAAACGAGCCATTTTATTTCATGCATGCAAAGGAAACTGGAATCATGGAACTTCCGTTCCGTTCTCCCAAAATGTCTTAAATGATCATAATGACATAACATGAAAATTGTCATTCTCATCATCATTCCCATTTCCAGAGCTTTTTCTGTAAAGCTTGGAGAGTGGAAGTGGAAATGATATCGATTAGGACTTGGTTGGTGCGGGTTCAGAGGAAAATTGGGGACACGATTTTCCATTTCTTTTTTGGAGCTCAGTTCTGGTTTCAGTTTTGATCATACTTCTGCATTCGAACTGAAAAAAGGGCCTTGCTTCCAAAACTGAAAATTTGGATTGAATTGTACAGAAGAATGTAAAATGGAAAAAGAATCGTTTTGTTTAAAAGAGACATCACGAAAAACCGCACTTCTAGCGTTTATGTCATTAATTGTGTCATACCTATGTACGTGTATTGGTAGGTTAAATTCTGAAATGCATCAAATTCCTTATAGTCTATCCAAAACGTGTAAGAAGTATTCCAGTTTTACAAATAATCGTCAAATTAATCACATCTTGCTTCATTCCCCGCAAGTGAAAATACCGGCATAAAAAGTTGTTTGAATTCTTAAATCTTGTCATGTATGTAAATCGTCATCTAAACAATTAGTGCGTTTATGAATACCAATTGTTTTATTGTGTAATTGTTTTCGAATGCAGAGAAAGCTAACACAACAGTTTCCCAAGTACGTACATTTTCTTTAGAAAATAATTTAGTACAACATACTTTAACATAATCACGCTACGTATTTTTTCAGAAAAAAAATAAAATAGATTGGGTCAAAACAGAAGCATAAAAATTAACAAAATTGGTGGTTGAACGTTTAACTAAAATTCATTGATTGCAATGATACCTAGATTTGTATTTGGAGGAATTTTGAGTATTCTCTTTTTAACTCAAACTTCATTTTCGTGTGAGTAACATATTTGTAGCATATGTGTACAGTAATTTAAATACACACCAATTTTCGCAAATTCTAATCTAAAGTTTTCTGTCTCCTCTAAAACTTTATTAGTGACATGTTACAAATGTCATTCAAAAGAGGACTGTCGTGAATTCCCCCTTCAAACTGAAAAATGTCACGAAGGAAAATCATACCACTCCCAACATGATACCCACACAGCGGCGTGTGGCACCCGCTCAAACAACAGTCAAGTATTCCAAGCAGGCTGTGGACCAGACCTCAAACTGGATGACAATGAGTGCATTTCTGAGTCTGATGGAAGCACCTTCTGCGTCTGCAAATCCGACAAGTGCATTACCAAAGGATTCGCTGAGCCTTCAGATGATGTAATCATCAACTCAGCATCACGCCTCACTTTTCCACATTCATCTGTTCATGTACTTTTCTCGATTACGATTACGATATTGTTTCTTGCTTAATCAACGCTAATGATAAGGATCGGATACGAAAGTAAAATAAATCATTTTGTTATCTGATTAACTTTGGCAAACTCTTTTCAGATTTTTAATGAACTTTCAGAATTTTTATTGTCTCCGAAAAAGCCAAAAGCACAGCAAGGGGTCAGCTAAAAGAAGAGGAGCATATGCTCACAATTGCATAAAACAATTTCTTCTTTCCCATTACACCTTCATGCCGGCATATGACCTGACAATGAGAATAAAAACGGTTTGGTTTGGGTTTGAGTCAGCCAGACTCTGAGAAAACAAAACATTATTATTAAGTCATGAAAACTTCGATTACCTCCACTTCACTTGAAAGTAGTACTTAATAATGACGAGCGTGACGAGTGAAGTTGTTTTAAAGCATTTTTTTGCAAGAAAAAAAAAGAACTCTCCTGATTACTGTGTGGAGAATTGCAAACCTAAGATTACATCAACATCACAATTTACAATTTGAGATTCGATCTGTTTCGGCTGTCATGTCATGGGAATGGCCTCAGTGAACATGAGCAATGCAATGGAATCCGATCTGAGCGATGATGAGTAATGTTCAATCGAACACGAAAAATTGAAGATGCTGGTATCCAGCCAGTTACTTATTTAAGGTGGTACCTCGATTGCGATTCTGATTGTGTGAGCTGTAGATGTGGCCAATTGACCGAACAAGCATGAACACGATGAGATGAGTCCGACCCGTCATGATTTTTTTAAAACGATGATTCAGTAAAAAAATATACTCCAGTGATCATGATCATTGACTTTTACATTTTATTTTCTCTTACGAACCACGCACGCCGTTGAGTTCTTGAGTTCTTTCAGTTAGATTGAAACAGAAATTAATTTTTATTATTATAATCAAATGCAAAAGTTTTTTATGCTTTTTACATGAAAAACCATAAATCCCATTAAGTACCCGACGGCAATCACGAATATTTCCAATTCTTTTAGTAAAAAATCCCATGAGAAAGTCGATTAAAATTTTTACAAAAAAATAGTGAATTTTTTAAGGTGGGGATTTGAAAACATTCCAAATAATTTTCTAATAAATTTGGCTACCCGCATACAATACAAAACATATTGTATTGTATTGGCATTCTATCGATGTTTTTTCGAAAAAAAATGTAAGTGGTATTAAGAGGCTTAGGTTTAGGTAGGTAGCCAGTACGTCGATGGCCGAAACATGATTCGCAATCATTTAAAATTACAAGTTTATTATAACCCATTAAGCCGCCCATTTACAAACAAGTTTGTAGCAATTTTCTTTCTAATGTTATTATTGTTCATACGATGACTATTAATTCTCAATTCTGTTTGTTTCGATCTTTTTTTTTCACTTGCACGATTGAGATAGAGAAGCTTAGTTTGAGCTCCAGAGCAGAGCAGAACCCTGAACCCATCCAATTTACAGTTTATCATTTTTTTTCTATCTCGCAATGCAATCAAAATTTATTTGAAAGAACATCCAAATCCAAAGAGATTTGAGAATCATTTTTGCTCGAAGCAATAGAGCAACTAATCAACCACAGAACAAATTGAAGCAGGATGGAATATTCAACCCGGATTGCACTTACTTTTACTTTTACTAACGTAATTTATGACAGTGGCATTGCCGTGCCGGTATAAGCATATTTAGATCAAGTTTACTAAAAAACTCAATCGATCTGTGTGTTCTCCAGAGAAGAAATACTTGGATAGTCAATTACCCATTTCATTTGATCGGTATCGGCAAAAGCTCAAAAACAGGCTGAAATTTTCTCCGGGCTATTTACTATTGCTTGCATATCACAAAGTCCAAATCGCAAAAATTTTGTTATTATTTTCTCGCTTTTTGCCTAAAGTCAAGTCATAAAAAAGTCGATCGGTGTCCTGTCCAGTCCAGTATCGATTGTATCTTAAAAAATCGACTCGAAAGAGAAGGAAACTACTCAATTAACTTGCCAGCATCACCAGTTGCTCTTTTCAAGTTGATTAGAAACGTACTCATATTTATTATGATGATGAGATGAGCTAATTCAACTTTGTATTTGAAGTCGTCATATTAAAAAGTAGGAATGATTATTGCCATTACCCCATCAAAATCAAAGTTGAAAAGAAAAGTCAATTCAATTCAGCTGCTGCTGCTACCATTGCATTGTCAATTCAAATTCAATACAACTTCATTTTCTTTTGTTCCCTAACCCCGACTGATGGCTTTGTTATGTTATGTTCAGATTTGCTATTGAAACGCAAATCGGATTGACATTTTTAAGCCGAAGCTACTGAATAAAAGTCTGTAGAATTTTTTGTCGGATGTTGATGTTGTTGATCCTGATCCGGTTTAACTCTGCATCCATTGGAAATATAAATTTTATGTTTTACAATTTACAATCCATTCGGAAACTTGAATGAAGAACAATTCAATTCGCATTGTCAGTCAAAGCAATCAGCGGGGATTATTACAGAGAAATAAATTGTAATGATATCGCTTTTTCTTGTTTGTACCCGGACCGAAAGGTAAGAGTATGCCGGCAAATCCCTTCATTTGACCGATGGTATTTTAACATGATTTTGATTGTTTGAGAATTAATAGCGGGCAGTAATTGTAGTAAAAAAAGCCATGTGTGGTAGACGTAAAACTAGATCGGTGAACTAATGAGGTAGTATTGCGGATTAAGCATTACGTCATAATGTAATTTGGCTTGACTTTATGTGGATTTGCGAGGAATTTTTACGGCTGAAAGAAGCAGAGTTATTTGCATGGCGGCTCTCTTGATTCAATCGATTTTGAACCAATTGCAAAAATTAAGTGTTTAACTTTTGCTACTTCTTACTTCGTCGGGTTTTTCAAAAGCCGTGCTAAGATTCGGCTGGAGCTTGTTTTCAAAGCGTTGTGGAAGAGCGTGCACTAATTAAGTGTAAGCCATAATTAAGTATTTCAATGACTACTTTAATTTATACAGTAATCAATGAGAATTTTAAAAAAAAGTAAACTACGTAATCACAACTGTCCCAATACAGGAGCTAAAACTTAGCGAATCATCGCCAAAGAGTTACTAACTTGAACAAATGCTAATAAGCCCTTCAAAGTCTTTTAATGAGCATTTCTTTTAATTTTCTCCTGTTTTTTTTTTCATTTTGTGGAAATTGGTATTGCGACAACCTAAGCACAGTAACCAAGTACGTTTTTCTGCCATTGAAATACAAATACTTAGCCCAACCATACATACCATTGATACGGTCGTATATCTGTAATTCCGCAATCTGATTGTAAGATACATTATCAAGCGGCCTGATTCAGGCCACCAGGACCTTGTGACCTCCAGCTTAAAGTAATAAATCCTGGAAAATCTTAATGAGTTTTTATGATCATCATTGTCATTACTGCTTTGATAATAAAGCTGTTGGCTGTTGGAAGGCAATAAAAATGCAGAGCGGGAGAAGGAATCTGACAAAACTTACTTATTTTATATCGTCGGGCTTATCATGATTTATTCCATCATCAGAATTCCTCATTGCGTTTTAGAGCAAAACTCTAAAAAACCTTTTGAAAGCAAAACTTAATCGTTTGATATGAGATATTAAACTGTCTTTTTATTGTCGTTCAATAAATAAAGAACACATACTCAAATTGTCTGGAGAGGAAAGACCTTTTAGTACCTAGCCTTTTACAACACGTAAAGGATAAATGCGAGCAAATGTCGTATTCTGTAATAATGGATTTACTGGAGATCGTGAATACAATTCTAAGATCTCAAGGCTTCAATCATACTCGACTCCATTTTTGGTTTTTAAATACGGACAAAACTCAAGAAGATTTCATTTTCTACGACACAAATGAGAACAACTGAAAAGTCCCATGATTATTCAGGTAATTCACTGCGCTAATGGCTAGAAGCCACTAGAACCACAACCTCTCACTCTCAATGTTCAGCTCATGTTGTGAATCATTTGAAAAGATTTGATTATGATTGTCATTAAAACCTAATCGTTTTCATAAACTTCTTCCATTCGACCAACCACAACACAACCACAACTCAATCGATTGAAATTCCAGCCACTTGTCTGATAAAGAGCCGGTCCTCCTGCTACCCCCACAATTACTACTATTGCAATTCCCTTTTTCCCACCTGAGAATGCTTAAGTGGCACTTTTCAATATCAGAACATTCAATAATAATGTCGTCTTCATCTTTCCTAAAAAGGAACTA